>JAMKCH010078473.1:0-12071 GCA_023653785.1 Ophioderma brevispina | reverse complement strand
CTGGTCAAAGTCAACATCACTGCATGCTATGATTTCAGATTTGAAAAGCCCAGTTACCAATATCGGATAAATTTGGGCCAAGCTTCTAAGATTTGTGCACATTTTTGAAGAAATAGGAAAGAAATAACTATTCTCAAGTTAAAGGTAAAAAATTCATCGTTCCCCAGAACGCTTGTGTCGCCTTCCATTGCGGTTAGTCAACAGAGTCGTAGTTTGATGTTTGATAGATTTTTGCCAGTGTTTGTTTGTTGAGAGACTTTGGTGTTTGATTTTAATGAAATGAGGTCAAAGGTCACATATGGGTCATCAAAGGTAAATCTGTGTACATCCCAAGTAAGTTATGGCCAGTGGTTCTTTTTGAGTAACTTTGGTGGCCATAGCATCTTATGTGCCAAAGAAATGTAGTTTCAAAGATTTTCCCAAAATGGGGTCAAAGTTCACTTAAGCGTCACTTTGTTTACACCACATGAGCCTTGGGCCAGTGGTTTTTCTGACCAAGTATGAAGTTAATCAGTCGATGCATATGTGAGAAATGAGCAATTGCTAAACTTTGTTTGATTTTAATGAAAATTGGGTCAAGGTCACATAGGGGTCATCAAAGGTCCAATTGTGTACATCCCACATTAGTAGGGCCATGGGTTTTTTAGTAACTTTGGTGACCGGAGCAGTTTTATGTTTTGTGCAAAAAGAATTAGGTGAGTTTTAAAGATTTTCCCAAAATGGGGGCAAATTCACATAAGGGTAATCAGAGGTCACTTTGTTTACACCACATAGAGCCTTGAGCCACAGTGGTTTTTGACCAAGGTAGAAGTAATCAGTCGAGATATGTGAGAAATGACAATGGTTAACCTTGTTTGATTTTAATGAATCTGGTCAAAGGTCCCATGAGGGGTCATAAAGAAGTCAAAATGTTGACATCCCACATTAAGATCACGGCAGTGTTTTTTTATTAACTTCGGTGGCCGTTGCATCTTATGTGCCAAAGAAATGTAGTTTAAAAGATTTTCCACAAAATGGGGTCAAAGTTCACATAAGGTCATCAGGGGTCACTTTGTTTACACCACAGGTGAGCCTTGTGGCAACCAAATGTTTTCTACCAAGTATGAGGTTATCAGTCAAGTGCGGATTCGAGAAATGAGCAATTATACCCTTTGTTTAAGGCCAGCAGCCTACTACAGGCTATAGGCCTACTGTAGGTAGTTCGAGGTTTCTGAAAGGGACACGCCATATGGGAAGTGTGACCATCGCCCGGGCTGGCCTATATGATTTGTCAAGTATTTGTAGACATTAGGAAAGAAAAAAAAGCCCATCCAGTATGTGTATTCCTGCTAAAGCAGGCGAAACAAAAAATGGCAGGATTATGCTAATATGCGCAAAAGCTTTGAGAAAAAACAAATGTAGTTTATATTAGCTTATACTCCACTTAGAACATTCCACAAAATGTAACCATGTTGATGCATTAATTTAAGTATCAAACGTACTATGAGATAGTGGAAGGTATTTAAAACGATGACAATTCTTCGGGAAATCCCCATTACTGCAAAATTATTGTCACCAATCCACCTAATCGAAATGTCAGGATGGTTCTTATTTAACACTAAGGTCGATATTCACGTAAAATAACAGCAAAAAGGACCCGGAAAAAGAGTAACGAATCAATAATGCGATTTACCCTTGAGGGAACCCATAATTATTTAATTAGATATTCACAAAATCACTCCGCGCACGTGTATAGAGGTTGTGCGTGTGACGTCATTTCTTATCGATCGGCGAGTCTTCGCCTTGTTTACAGTACTCTTTACGGCACACACACTAAAATCGTGCAAAGCATTGTTAGAACTTTGTTTCGGAATCATTCTTTTTTCATCATAAATTGTATAAACCTTGCCCTGTAATTAATAATATCGTATAGCCTATGAATTAATATTTTCTTGTGAAAATATAAAATGCCGAACTGCTTCTTGATATTACTTGAAAATAAATAGGGCCCTACCCCAATATTTCAACAGCGCGTGCGTATGTATGTTGATCAACACTCAACAAATTGAAGGCATTTGGTTCTAGAACATATTTTGCAAATTTTACATTGTAAATTATCACTAGCTTGATAGAAGAAACGATCTTCGAAGCGAAACAGCTAGGACTTTTTGCAGTCGCAGTCGTTCAATCAATTTTGTAAACAGACGGTATTCCCGACCGAAGTGTTTCGGTAGCCGTATACGGCTACCTAACCCCAGGGTTCGGTAGCCGTATACGGTAAAATAGCCCGGGAGTGTTTCGGTAGCCGTACGCACCATCCTTAAGGACACCGTACTAATATAACAATGTTTCAAGAGGGCGCAAGCCGGTGCACGAGGTTGTTTTGGTCTTGAGCAATTCGACTTCAAAATATGCAAGTTTTTTTTTTTTTTTTTTTTTGTACATCCCAAGTAAGTTATGGCCAGTGGTTCTTTTTGAGTAACTTTGGTGGCCATAGCATCTTATGTGCCAAAGAAATGTAGTTTCAAAGATTTTCCCAAAATGGGGTCAAAGTTCACTTAAGCATCAGAGGTCACTTTGTTTACACCACATATGAGCCTTGAGCCAGTGGTTTTTCTGACCAAGTATGAAGTTAATCAGTCGATGCATATGTGAGAAATGAGCAATTGTTAACCTTTGTTTGATTTTAATGAAATTGGGTCAAAGGTCACATAGGGGTCATCAAAGGTCAAACTGTTGACATCCCACATTAAGTCACGGCCAGTGTTTTTTTAGTAACTTCGGTGGCCGTAGCATCTTATGTGCCAAAGAAATGTAGTTTTAAAGATTTTCACAAAATGGGGTCAAAGTTCACATAAGGGTCATCAGGGGTCACTTTGTTTACACCACATGAGCCTTGGGCCAATGGTTCTTCTACCAAGTATGAGGTTAATCAGTCAATGCGTATTTCGAGAAATGAGCAATTATTAACCTTTGTTAAAGGCCAGACAGCCTACTACAGGCTATAGGCCTATTGTAGCTAGTTCGAGGTTTCTCTAACTGGACACTCCATATTGGGAGTCGTGACCATCGCCCGGGCTATATGATTTGTCAAGCTATATTGTAGCCCACTACGGAAAAAGCCATCCGTATGTGTCTTCCTGCTAAAGCAGGCGACACAAAAACATGCAGGATTATGCTAATATGCGCAAAAGCTTTGAGACAAAAAATTTAGTTTATATATAGCCTTATATCAATTATGACATTCCACAACATGTAACCATTTTGATGCATTTAATTAAGTATCACACAGTACTATGAATGAAGTGAAAGTTCTTAAATACGATGACAAATTCTTCGGGAAATCCCCATCTACTGCAAAATTATTGTCAACAATACCTCATCGCAAATGTCAGGATGGTCTTTATTTAACACCTAATTGTCTGCATATCACGTAAAATAACAGCAAAAAGAGCCCGGAAAAAGAGTAACGACTCAATGAATGCAATTTACCCTTGAGGGAACCCATAATTGCTTAATTAGCTATTCACAAAATCACTCCGCGCATGTGTATAGAGGTTGTGCGTGTGACGTCATTTCTTATCGATCGGCGAGTCTTCGCCTTGTTTACAGTACTCTTTACGGCACACACACTAAAATCGTGCAAAGCATTGTCAGAACTTTGTTTCGGAATCATTCTTTTTTCATCATAAATTGTATAAACCTTGCCCTGTAATTAATAATATCGTATAGCCTATGAATTAATATTTTCTTGTGAAAATATAAAATGCCGAACTGCTTCTTGATATCACTTGAAAATAAATAGGGCCCTACACCCCATTATTTCAACAGCGCGTGCATATGTATGTTGATCAACACTCAACAAATTGAAGGCATTTGGTTCTAGAACATATTTTGCAAATTTTACATTGTAAATTATCACTAGCTTGATAGAAGAAACGATCTTCGAAGCGAAACAGCTAGGACTTTTTGCAGTCGCACTCGTTCAATCAATTTTGTAAACAGACGGTATTCCCGACGGTACTAAACGAAATCTGCGAGACCGGGAAACCGGGCGGGAAACAAGCCCGAGTTGAGCGAATGCTATGATTGATGGACGGTGGTGAAAAAATTTCTTACAGATAACTGGATTCTACGACAGATTTGTTCGGATGACAGTTATTTATCGTTGTCTGTTGACATTTGTTATTATTATGAATTCTATTTCGATGTATATTTCAGTGCTTGTGACACACTAAATTTTGGAAAATCAAAACTTTTAATTGTTCAAAAAGACATCGAATATTGTGGAATTATGTTTTCGTACTTGGCATCGGTCTACATCAATCACGGTGCAGTACATTCGCAAACTTGTTCGTTGCTTGTGGGCCTTTACACAAAGCCTCTAAACATTGTTCGGACTTTATTCAAATTGTACAGCTGAAATAGGCCTTTGTTTTAAGACGGCGATGTCAGGGGATTCCCCACATATATATCCAAAAACAAGAAACAAACGTGCAGGCAAATCCACGATTTCTACAAAGATTCCACACAAAGTGAAGCGAGCGAGGGTTCTGTATTGCTGAGTCACGATCAAACACGTAGACCTATGATTCTTTAGAGCACAGTCGTGGTCAAAAGCGTTGCAACCGGAACTATATCAATCTTTTGCCCACATGTTAACATCGAGCCGAGTCAAGTGGGCCCAGAACAAACTCGGCCCAATACGTGCTCGGCCCAGAACCAATCGTGCGCGATTAGACTGCGACTAAGAGCTGTATAAGTGCATTTTATAGTAAGGTGCGCTAAACGCAGCGCATCGATTAATTTACTTTATACTTCGAAGTTCTAGCAGTATAGTGCTATATTTGTATTTATTTAATACACAATTTTTTTTAGAAAAGATATGAAACAAGGAATTTATCTGGCATGCATATTTGGCTGCAAATAATTTTGAGAAACCATGAAGATTTAATTCCGGTTGGTTTGGGTCGAGTTTGTTTTGGGCTGGCCGAGTTAAGAGCGTTAAAACCGCTTCACCCAAATTGACAACCTGGCATACAATCAACATAATAAACATCCGCCAGAACTATATTCACGACCACTGTTGCTGATTTCCGTCACTCGTTTACGACTAACATTATTACAGAGCAAAATAATCGACAAAGCGCACGGAACATGCGAAAATGGCCCGACATTTCACCTTTTTTCAATCGATTCTTGCCCTATAAATACCCCCAAAATATGCTTTTCCCGGCCACGTTTTCACTGCTACTAGGGTGGAAAGGCTTGAGAAATTAGTTAGTCAACCGCACATGCCACTTATAAGATCATACATCAAGCAGAAAAATGTGTGAAACATTTTATAGCAACTCTGGAAAATGACGAAAAGTGTCTTAGTGATACGGGTAAATTCTGCTGCATCAGGAAGGCTCTACAGCTTCGCTAGAGCCAAAAATCACTTGGACTAAATACCATTTCATCTAATCACCACATCGGCTAATACCATTTCGTCTAATGCCCACTTGATATAATCAACAGATTGTCTAAAACCATTTTGTCTAATGCCATTTCGTCTACTGCCCATTTGGTCTAAAGACCAGATTGTCTAAAACCATTTCGTCTAATGCCATTTTGTCTACTGCCCATTTGGTCTAATCACCAGATTGTCTAAAACCAGTTCGTCTAATGCCATTTCTTCTAATACAATTTCGTCTACTCATTTTATCTACATGCATGTATAGAGTATGTGAACATTTTAAAAATGATGTCATTGGGTATCTGCAGGGTAATAGGTAGGATAGCAGCACAAACAAGGGGGTCAATTATTCTAGACGTCACCAGTCAGCATCTCACAGACCTTGACAATGCAGCTCTAACAGGGGATGTGATATGTTCTGCACAAGATCTACTACAAAACATTTGAGAATGCTGCACATAAAATGGGCCTACATCTAAATACCAAATAGACGGAATGGAATACATGGCCATCAATGAGGAAGAGAATCATTAACTTATCTGCACTATATACGGTACCAACTCAAAGAGTTGAGACTTCAAGTAGCCCGAGTCCTATGTTGCCGACAGCAAGAAAGACTGAAGTGTTAAAGGGCCGTGGAACGATCACTAATAGCATTGTCCCCATAATCCCAGATTCTACCGAAGTGGTCAACATTTTGGTATCTGAAGAAAGCTACTATTTTTCTCATTTATGTTATGAAATCTTAGGGCTAAAGGATATTTGGTGCGGAAGTTATGAGCGAATATGTACCCAATTTTGGTCGACCAATGTTAATTTTACACAGTAGTCTATAGGGCTAATAATAATGTTTTTAGCTCTCACATGAAAACGGGTTGAAATATCGGAGCAAAACCTTATAGGGGGTTTGGGGTGAAGGCTATTCTATCAAGATGAAGATTTTGAATACTTTGCCCCCTTTTAATATGAAGTATAATACCAAAAATATAGGCAAAATGGCACATGGGTTTTATGCAAATACTTCCTTTTTTCTACCTTTCTGATATGTTGTTTGGGATGGTTTGTACAGCAAGTTACAGCAAGAAAACCTTCTGTAGCAATTTTGTCCAGGTCATACCTTAGATTAGATTAATAAGCCATAGGCACTATAGCCACGTCACCCTGAACAGATGGTATTTATCTAATTTAGATGGATTCCCCCAATGGTGATCTACATTACTTTAGAATGATTTATATGAACCTAATAAATGATGTTAACTATTATAGGCCAAAAAAAAAGGTCTCAGCTTTCTTCGCGCATAGCTTTTAAAATTAGATAGCGCTATGCGGCGGCGTGATATTTACCTTTTTACCTTTTAAAACTTTTTTTTATTTAGGCGATACTCGGTACATTTTCTTAACAAAAAAGTGTTTCTCAAAATTTGGGAACTAATGCATCCATACAAATGAAAAAGAATAAAGTGGAACTATTGGAATCTATAGTGTGTTTTTTCATTTTGTAGTTTGTTTTATGCCTTGAAAACAGAAGAGGAGTACATTGGAGTGGCACAAATTGTATATGGGCAATTCCACCATCATGGACGTTACATTTTGCCCACCCTCTCTGTATTCAAAATGTATTCCAACATACTTGAAAGCTAAGGAATTTAATTTTATTTCTGGTACTGATAGTTAACATACTAATGTTTAACAAGAACACCAAACATCTAGAAAGCTCTAGTTCATTAACAAGAAAATAGCTTCAGAAGTCGGCGTCATGGATGTTACGAAAATGGACAAGCAGTTTTTTGGACATCATTTATAACCAAAACTCTCTGAAGTTGCAATCTCAAGTTTCATTATTCCTCTTTAGTATTTTAACTATGGTAACACTTTATTTAACTTTGAATTAAAATAAAGGAAAGCACCTTCTTATAATATAGAAAATCTTCCAAATGTATGTCATGGACGTTACATAATTTGAATTTTCAACATTCGCTCATTCAAAATTGATAACCCATAGGTATGTGCTTATTGCATTGCTTATCAGTTTGTTTGATGCCATATAATCTATTTTTTAAGTTTACATGATGTTTGAATAGTGGTATTATTTAAAATAAAGATTTTAGGTCAAACTTGGGTACGAGGGCGCTTTTCTATTTTTTTCACACACGCTTTTGAAAAAACCTACTCTTAATACCACTATAAAGATAACCAAATATGTGACATGCTCACTAAATTTGAGCACCTTATCTTTATTAGTTTGCCTGTAACATTCATTTGAATATTGCATGAATGTGCCCATTGAAAAGCACAGGGGTCAATGCACTTTTCCCCTGTACAATTGAATGGGAGTATTTCCAAGAAATAAACTTTAGGCCTACTCACAAACTAAAGGTGATAGAAGGGTGAAACTTCTTGAGCAGGTAAAACTTATGATTATTTTTCCAGTTGTTACCCTTTGGAAGGTAGCGTATTTAAAAAAGTTGCGAAAAATGATGTAAAGCGCCCTCGTGCCCAATTTTGACCTAAAATGGTCATTTTTAAGAATTATAATTATCAAAATGTCATAAAAACTTCAAGAACAGATTCTCTGACATGGGCTATTCCATGTCAACACTCGAGATGTGCACCGCAGCATGTCATGGATCCCGAAATTTTGAGCTTCATACCGCCCTTCATTTTCCCACAGGAGCATTCAGAAATTTAGGGGGGTCACCATCAAAAATGCTGTGCCATGCAAAAGACAATTTTGAGAGGGCCATAAACTTGTAAGGGAACCCTCCCTAACTTTGAAAATCACTATCTGGGGAATTTTTATGGTGTTGAATTCAAATCTGGCATAAAAAATGTGATAGCCCCTTTACTTTTAAAGTTATTTGGGTGTTTTTTTTTTTTTTTTTTTTTACAGATTCTCTGACATCAAAAACATAATTTTTAAACATTACCATAACAAACATCCCATAATACCCATTTACGGGGGTGTTTAAATGTGTAACGTCCATGACGGTAACGTCCATGACGCTCATTAGCATATTTCTAATTAGTATTTATTTTTTTTGCATGTTATTATCTCCATATATGTACATTAACATTGTATACTATATATGGTTATAATTAATTGCATGGTAGTGCAGTTACAGGAAAAAATAGTATAAAACGTCATGGACGTTACAATACATTCGTGGAAAATCAGAAGCAAAATTTGAAACTCAAAAAGCGCCCTCTAGATAACTGCATTTGATTTAAAAGTGTAAGTTATAAAAAGTTACCTATCTTGGTATTAGGTTAAGAAATGAATACATTTCAGTGGTCAATATTCATAGATACAGGACTGAAATATTTGACAGCACCAATTTGAGTAAAAATTGCAAAAACCTGTTGTTCGTAATTTCATTTTTTCCAAAAATCATGCATCATATGAATGAACAGATGTGAAAAGCGATAGAAATTCAATAACATTTCTTCAAGACAAGACTTTTGTGGTACCATAAGGGAATTCAAGTGGCATGTCTGTAGCATGCCATCCATTTGGCAGGGAAGGCCTGCCAATAGCCTGTCCTAAATTAAATATTTCGGGCTGTGAAGAGGCCTGTGGATGGCTTAGTGTAAATGAATGGCCTGCCACAGGCATGCATGCCCTAATTTAAATATTTCAGCTCAGGCCTGTAGCCAGGAATTTATGTGGGGGGTCCGGATTTGCCAGAAGTGGACCTTTTGCATAGCAACAAACCATTTTTGCGGCTCACTGCGCTTGCCGGTTGACCCAAATTTTGTCACCGTCGTCTCCAATTCTGAAGAAGGGGGAGGGGGGGCAAGACATCAATGCAGCGTTTAGAAAACAGTATAATAACACCAATCAACTGCTTATTCATTCATATACCATCATATACCATGCACAACGTCGATGACCCTTAAAACAACAGAATTGAGACAAGCAGCAAACTTTAACTTGACAAAACGGACCTTCAACATGACAAAGCGGATCTTCAACATCATAAAGCAGACCCCCCCCCCGGCTACGGCCCTGTTTCAGCCTGTAGACAGGCCTGTGGAAGGCTTAGTGCAGGTCTGCCAATTGTATGGTTCTACATGGGTAAAAAGCGACACTCTCCAACTTGATGCCGAAAAGGGCTTGGATCATAACAAACGTGGTCAGACTTTGTTCATGAATGAATGCAGCTGCATTCGCCTTGGTTTTGCGTTAGCTCATCTTTGAGGCTCAATTTGATTTTTTTTTTCTAATAATAACAATACCATTTGATTTTCCTTTACGGTAGCTCTTTATTTGACTTTCTTCGTACACTTTCCGTTTTTGACGCCCTTTTTATCTGCATATTCCTCTTTTTTAGATTTCCCTTTTGAACCCCTTAAACCTTTTCAACCCCTTTCCTTCTTTTCTGTTTTGACGCCCTTTTCTTGCCAGTTTCAGTTGCTGTTTTCGCGCCCCTCTCCTATTTTTTCAACCTTTTTCCATTTTCTTTTCTGTTTTGACGCCCCTTATTATTCCCCTTTACACTCCAATTTCCCTTGCTATTCTTTGCATTTGTTTCTTAAACTATTTTCAACCCCTTTTGTTTGTTTTTTTAGTTTTTGACGCCCTTTATTTTTCGTTAGCTCAGATTTCCTTTGCTATTTTAGCACCCCTTTAATCCCTTAAACTTTATCTCAACCTTTAATGCTTTTACTTTTGACCCACTTATTTTTCCTATTTCTCTTTTCTTTCCATCTTCCTTTGTTCCTTTTTGGCGCCCCTTTCCTTTCTCCTCCGTTTTTCTTTTCTTTTCCCATAGCAAAAAGAAATTTCTCCAGAAGACCTCCCGGTGGTCTCCTGGTGATGTCCTGGATACTTAGCTGTATCCAGAAGTATCCAGGTAATTGGAGCCTTCTTGGATACTGGAGCAAGTCTCCGGGAGATCTCCTGGACACTTAGTACCCAAGAAAGTAGTAAGCAAGAAGTATCCAACTATTCTTGGAGACTGAGTACCTAGGAAAACTTTTTGGCAAGTACCCAAGTACCCAAGAATAGAGTAACCATGGTTACTATAGTCTGCTCCAGTTCAAATATTGCAGCTGGGCAATTCCACCGTCATGGACGTTACATTTTGCCCACCCTCTCTGTATTCAAAATTTATTCCAACATACTTGAAAGCTAAGGAATTCAATTTTATTTCTGGTACTGATAGTTAACATACTAATGTTTAACAAGAACATCAAACATCTAGAAAACTCTAGTTCATTAACAAGAAAATAGCTTCAGAAGTCGGCGTCATGGACGTTACGAAGTTCTGAAGTTGCAATCTCAAGTTTCATTATTCCTGGTTAGTATTTTAACTATGGTAACACTTTATTTAACTTTGAATTAAAATAAAGGAAAGCACCTTCTTATAATATAGAAAATCTTCCAAATGTAGTTCATGGACGTTACATTTGTGTAAATGTCATGGACGTTACATAATTTGAATTTTCAACATTCGCTCATTCAAAATTGATAACCCATAGTTATGTGCTTATTGCATTGCTTATCAGTTTGTTTGATGCCATAGAATCTATTTTTGAAGTTTACGTGATGTTTGAATACTAGTGGTATTATTTAAAATAACCATTTTAGGTCAAACCTGGGTATCAGGGCGCTTTTCTATTTTTTTCACACACGCTTTTGAAAAAAACCTACTCTTACATATACCACTATAAAGATAACCAAATATGTGACATGCTCACTAAATTTGAGCATCTTATCTTTATTAGTTTTCCTGTAACATTCATTTGAATATTGCATGAATGTGCCCATTGAAAAGCACAGGGGTCAATGCACTTTTCCCCTGTACAAATTCAATGGAAGTATTTCTAAGAAATAAACTTCAGGCCTACTCACAAACTAAAGATGATAGAAGGGTGAAACTTCTTGAACAGGTAAAACTTATGATCATCTTTCCAGTTGTTACCCTCTAAAAGGTAGCGTATTTAATTAAAGTTGCGAAAAATGATGTAAAGCGCCCTCGTGCCCAATTTTGACCTAAAATGGTAATTTTTAAGAATTCTAATTATCAAAATGTCATGAAAACTTCAAGGACAGATTCTCTGACATCAAAAACATAATTTTTAAACATTACCATAACAAACATCCCATAATACCCATTTACGGGGGTGTTTAAATGTGTAACATCCATGATGTATCCATGACGGTAACGTCCATGACGCTCATTAGCATATTTCTAATTAGTATAATTATTTTTTTCACATGTTATTATCTCCATATATGTACATTAACATTATATACTAGATATGATTATAATCAATTGCATGGCAGTGTAGTTACAGGAAAAAATAGTATGAAACGTCATGGACGTTACATACATTCGTGGAAAATCAGAAGTAACATTTGAAACTCAAAGAGCACCCTCTAGATAACTGCATTTGATTTAAAAGTTATAAAAAGTTACCTATCTTGGTATTAGGTTAAGAAATGAATACATTTCAGTGGTCAATATTCATAGATACAGGACTGAAATATTTGACAGCACCAATTTTTGTAAAAATTGCAAAAATCTGTTGTTCGTAAATACATTTTTTCCAAAAACCATAAAAAATAAGAAAAACACTGAAAATTCAATATTAGAATCCAGATTTATACAGATAAGGTATCTTTCTTCCA
>JAMKCH010078470.1:0-11015 GCA_023653785.1 Ophioderma brevispina | reverse complement strand
CCTATGTGAATTGTCGTGTCAAGCGGCAACTCGTGATTGCGAATTGTCATAAATGCTGGGCTTTACCATTGCTAGTTACTCCACATCTTGTGTTTGGTCTTTGCCTTCCTTCTGTCGCTAAAGATCACTCAACCCCACACCCCTACGGCAGTTTATGAACAATTGTAAAGCTCCAACCTTACAATTATGAGGCGGGATCTGGGTGCAAGGCAGAAATAAACCTTCTTTATTTGTTTTTGTGGGGGGGGGGGCGTGGCTATGTCGTAAATGCCCCTTTAAAGAACCAACATGGTGTAACAATTCTCACTTTATTTAACCGAAAAAGTTCATTTACGTTAATTGAGGTGTTTTAAGTTGGATAATATTGTTTGAAAATATACTTCATGGAACTTGACGTATCCTTAATTTTTTAGGAAAGATCAATAGCATCCCTTCATTTTTTGTGCAAAAAGTTTACTTTTTTGGAGAATGGCCAGTAGGCGAATGGTTTCTTTCATGGCAGGAAATTTATTAGCAACAATTTACCACAACAATCAAAAATCCTTTATTTACTCCTTGTTTACTTTTATGTGTTCTTTACTTACCTGAAGTGCAGTTTCTCTCATCAGAACCACTCCGCAATCATTGTCATTGTCCGCATTGGTAAGAAGCATATATGCAATTACCATTGTCACATTCATATTCACCATATGAACATCGCTCTTACAAGGATAAAATAGACAAAGAAAGTGATGTAAAAAGTATACACACACACCACCTATAATATATAAGATCATAGTAAACAGTTTAATTACAGGTGACTATCTTTGGAATTAGAGTGCTCAATCCCCTTACAGGAGATCGTAATAACAATTACAAGTCAGACCTCTGATATATATATATATATCTCATATATATTATAGATATATATATATATATTAGTCCCAGGTACTTGCGTAGCACTGATTTACTATACTTTCACAAGGTGCCGACAAGGGTGTGGCAGCATTGCTGGGTTTGAAAAATGGTCAAATGTACAACGTTTCTAGTAAGAACTCTTTGTCAAGTACGTTGCCAAGAAAAAAAGACCAAACCCTGTTGAACATCAAGCTAAATACAAAACAATTGGTGTTAAATTTACAAAGTATGACAACAAAGTCATGATGATGATACATCATAGAAAAGCAGATCAATGGTGTTGCAAAGGGAAGATGTATTAGTCCAGAGCCCAAGGAGCACTTGAAGAGTCAAATTTGACGTTCATACCGTGGGGTTTAAGGCTGTCTAATTTAGCGATGAGGAGTTGCTCTGCACTGTGGCGCTTGATATCGTTGCTGCCGCTGGTGGACAGAATTCCGGTACTTTGACGTCATTTATTGTTATGATTACAACTTTAAAAATGAACAGCGACAGTTTTGGTTGGTGACATTGTTCCTGATGAGCGACAGTGGTCGGAAAATCCCGCACAGATAAGGGGGTTTTAGGTTTTTGCTCCGATGTACAAGGCGCACAACGTGCACAGACATGCATAAATGAGATTAGAAACGGTACATGCGAAGGTTGACGACACGAAATTGTTTGGTACCAGAGTGGCTAGTGACAGCTTCGGTGTGAAAATCAACGGACAAGACTTGTCCTTTATTATTCCACCGAGCTAAGTGATCCTCCAGCTATAGCTGGCGGCCCCTCAAGACGAGGCATACAATCCCAAAAGTGATAAAAAGACCCTGTTTCATTTTTGTGATTGGTATAAAGACCTCTACTCAAACCAACCAGTAACATTTGTTATGAATATACCGTAATCAGACTCTATTATCCAGAGTTTTAGTGCTTCCCTGTAGGCCTATTTGTACATTTCTCTCATCAACTATCTCCACAATCATTGTCACCATCGCAAACCACGAAGCTTGTGTGCATGGCCATTTGTCCATTTAAACGCAATTTGAAAGAGCATGCTGATTGAAAAAAAAATAACAAATGATAAAGTGTATTTTTTTAATTATCACATATTTCGTAGTGAAAGTTTGAGATGACCATTATTAAAGATGCTTCCCAGAGAGATGCTTAACGAAGCGCAGTTTGCACCTAAGTTGTTAAAGGAATTATGTACATTATTGGTATAATATAGAACCAACTTTTAAGTGCGTGGCTCTAAATGTGCTCATAATTATGACGGTTTCCCTCCTTAGGAGGACCCAATCGATCACCTCTTACACGTTTGACAATTTTTGAACAATGACACATGCTGGGACAAAAACCACTATCCCCCTGCAGCTTACCAGTCTTAAGGGCATCCCTAACCATTTTTACAATCTCCTCAGTTGTAATTGGGGAATATAGAAAATCTTTCCAGTTGTGATCGCTTTCTTTCGTGAGTAACAAGTGGTTGATAGACAAAACGTACCCATATATTTCAGTATCAGCGTGGAAAAGATTTTCAAAATAACAGTCATCTAATGATATCTCCCTTGAAACTGGCAAAGAACTTCCTTTACGTCTAGACCAGAAGCCCTTACCTGTCCGATTTTGTAAACATCATAATTTCTTTTTGTTGACGACTTCTGAATTGCATTTTTTTTTCACTGTTTTAACAATTTATTATATATGCGCTTTAACATTCTTTTAACTCTTAGAGTCACACTGATCGGCTTAATCTCAAGCACAAGTTTCTTAAGGACATTACTTTTGAACATTGGAGCAGGTTGGCACGATCGGAGATTCTGCCCGAAATCATGCTCAAGGACCATGACCAGTCTTATTATGCATATATAATGCACCTATCAATATTTTTCTACTTCATCCCAACTCTGATGTTTTTATATTCCAATCCAACTCTAAATACAAATAAAAATCATAAACTTAAATTTTGTTGTTCCTGGAGAGGGACGAACCCACACCTTTAATAACAAGACGAAGACCACCCACAGACACGCCACACAATCCAAGCCGGCAGGAACGTCGTTCTTTTGTAACTTACAATACTAAACATTAACTGGAATTAAAGCGCACCACTAATATGAATAGCGCCCCTATGAGAGGAGTTGAAAATAATGCTCCTGAGCATGATTTCGGGCCAAATCTCCAAGAATCGAGAGTTTGCCCTGCTTTGACAATTTGAGCCAAACTAAAGTCGCTGAAGAAATTGTGTTAGTAGATAGTGTGTTTTAACCTGAGGGTGACCTCACGTATCTAAAAAAGAATTGCACTAAATCTTGATTCTGGACCATGAACCCAAATGACCAGCTGGGTGTGACAATCCTGGTGTTTGTCGCTGTCCTGAATTCAAAAACGTATTGCTGACAGAAAAGGTTGAGAGTATAGTGCCCTATGTCATGTTTTTGGGGATTTGTTGGCTATATTGCTACATTTTGATTTTTGTCTTTTTTGGGTAATTTTGACACCGCGCAACTCGAATTGGTTGTTGTTCCATATTTGCGACCGCCGTGTGGCAGCCATCTTGGATTTCAAAAAAATGGCCGCCTTTTCAATCAACGAGCTTGAATTAAAATTAGACGCCGACTGTGGCAGGGTTTGCAGGTGTTTACAAACTCAACCTAACCTCGGCTCTGAATAAAGTCAAATAGAAAACGTCACCAAAGTGACTAGTAGTTTTAGAAAATGTACTTATTTGTTCATAGGAAATCGTGGTTGGTTATGTAAAATAATATATATGTTATTAAAATTCAAATAAAACAATCCTCATATTACCATGTTCTCATCGAAATGAATGAAGCGGAAAACCCGCCTAAAATCAATTTTAAAGTCATCAGGAAAGTGTTGCCCAATTTGGTGCCCATGGAAGACGTTTTTGGGCACCAACATAGAGAACACTTTCCTGAATGAATGCTGAAGTCAGGGATTTTTTGCTTGTGGTCATACTTCAGTTATGTAAATTTTTGAAACAACAAGGTATGAAACACGCTAAAACTCACAGAATTGTTAGTTAATCTTATCAAGCCCGCCAATTCCTACGTGGACATCTCAGTTTGTCTTGTTACTGACAACTCTGGAAGGGGATTTTAGTGTACGATTGTTGGTTAATGTGTTAGCAAACGGCAACGTTGAAATTTAAAGATGGCGATGACCTGGAAGCAGAAGACAGGAAGCGTCAAGGATGCGATCAAAATTCCACCTTTTTCGCGGGCAATTTCGACATAACAGCCTCGCCGGTTTTTGTTCCGACGATATTCCGCCTACCTTTATATGTAGGTTAGTTTCATGTAAAATGGTTAGTTTAATTCACCGATATCCAGTGTCACAACGCCGGCTTTTCATAAAATCAGATGGTGCAATGCAGACGATGTAAGTTTGACGTCATGGCTCGCTGAGTCGGCTCATTTATCGCTGAGCCAGGGCGCTGCTCATTTATTAAGCTCGTTGTTTTCAATTAATTTCCCCATATCTCCGTTGTGGGCGACCATAAGAAAGGTAAAATTGGTCTCTATCCCATGTTGTGATATGAGGTCGTATAAAACTGTTATGAAGTTGCAAAACTATTTCGTTAGCGGCCATCTTGAATTCAAAATGGCCGCACAACGTTGAATATATTTGGCCATGTGCGATTGGTCGGATTCGAAAACCTGGCGACCTTCGTATTACATGCAAAACGTCCTCTTGCAACTAAGCTATCAGCCAGGGTTGGTAGAGGAGTGATAGCTATCGTCCGGTCTTCCAAACAGGCCAATCGGACATTTTGGCGACAGCGCATCTGATTTTTTTTTGCATATTTTGAGCTATTTTTATATAAAACCAGTTTAAAAAAAAAAAAAATACATTCCAATTTGTAGATATAATAGAGTTTCACTTTTGGAAATCATACCCAAACGCCAAATGATGAAGTCTTTAAACAGAGACCAATCTGCATTCGTGTGTTTGCTGTACCTCAAACCACGTACGCAGCTTATAAAGTGACCTATCGATCAATTGGATATTGCGAGATTCATTCTCCCCTTTCTCGATCAACACTGGGTTGCCTATAGGGTTTGGTCGAGTTTATATTACGTACATGTGTTGAGCTGTATCTGAGACGATTGCCACACTCAAAATATTATAAATTTTGCAGTATTGTACTGACAACAATTCTGCCGGAATACTACTGTGAAAATTACAGGTATATTGTTTCAATCAAACACTGAAAAAAATGTATGTGGGAGTTAGTGTTATTACAGAGATTGGAAGTGTAAGAGAATTAACAAAGCACTAACGGAACATCCAAACTTAGTAGGCCTATCCACAAATGTCACTCAAAATTTACGGTGCAATAATGTAAATCAGTTAATTTTAGTAAAACATATGCATTAACCGGTTAAAATATAAAGTGAATGAATGGAAAAATATAAAAGCTGTAGGGTTATGGGATTTTGGTGGCAGAATGCTGCCAGTATTTTACATAAGATTTACAGGTATGTTCCCTGTAAATATACCTACAATTGAAACATTCCATATAGTGGTTTAATAAATGTTGTATAATTCAAAAGTTCAAATAGGAACCATTCTTATAAATTAGTGTTTAATAGGCCTGGAAATTGGGACAAAGAGTATTTGGCTCTATTTAAATTACGGCCAAGATTGTCTTTTATGATCTTTTTTTTATTGTGACGTGCAATGTAATTTTTACAGCGCACGTTATTTCGTAAAAAAAGATGCATGTTGTAGTGGTTATAAACCAAAAATATGCATTTAGCTGTGTCTTTACTAAACGCAAGATTGTAAGATGTCTGGACTGTCTAACCGACGACTCCGGCGATGAGCACGGCAAAAAAAGAGCCTACGTTGGTTCAGTTTTGAATCGCGCGAGTTGAGTTTATTTTATTCTTTTTTATTGTTTTAGACCATAATAGTTAAAGGTTTCTTTTATTTTGTAATGATACAACTACACGTTTCATGATAATTTCACATAATTACCCTTATTTCATTGAGACGTGTAACACAAACATACATGTATTTTAAGTTACCGGTAAATTGTACA
Source organism: Ophioderma brevispina (assembly GCA_023653785.1). Lineage (NCBI taxonomy): Eukaryota > Metazoa > Echinodermata > Ophiuroidea > Amphilepidida > Ophiodermatidae > Ophioderma > Ophioderma brevispina. Next base: position 5,068 of record JAMKCH010078470.1, on the reverse strand, counting down.
AAAAATAATAACATTACTCAGTTTACACCTCAGAAAGGACATAAACAATGTAGTAACTTTTTAACTTCATTTTTTTTTTATAGATAGTTCACAAACCTCTGTTGAAACCCTTTTCACGTTTTGGTATGATAGTTGTCCATTTTAATTTACAATATATTAATTTAAAAGGAAATAATGTTACATAAATTCAATGTTTGTATTTATATTCCTGGTAAGGTAGCATAGTATCGTGGGGTTATTAGGTATTTGGGTTATATCGAGGGTTCAGGTTTGATTCCCAGTTGGATTAGGCTTGCATGTATAAAAGTTACTTACATGATTAATTACAGCCAAATTAACCCTCGTCTACTGTGGCCATTTTTGTAAACAAAAAACTCCGAAGTGGCGTGGGATGAATGGTTACCACCGGATATCTCGTTACTGAACATCCGATTCTGTAAATTTGGTACCAAAGGATAGCTTGGAGTTTCTCTTTCATTGCGCTACCAAAATAAGTACCAAAAATCCCCATATAACAAATACTGTAATTTTAGGTCCCAATTACCAGGCGTAATTTTCGAGTATGCCAACATTATCATGATATGATTATGAATTTTCAATTACACAGATAAGTACTAAGGATTACAGGAAATATATATGAATTTTACAAGAAAACTTCTACAGCAATTCTTGCAACAAAACCCCGTAAAATCTTTTACAGGTTCCATTCAAATTAACTGTATATTTATAGCTTGGTGTATTATATTTTACATTGCGTAGTAAGTCTTTCATTAAATAAACTATATTTACAAATTAAAAAAAAGGATGTTCAACATGTTCCAAATACCACCGTCTGAGGGCGATCGATCGATGTTTTTGAGTACGCCAACAGGTGAATGCGCATTGTCTCCTTTGACATAAGAAACAGAGGAGTTTTTTAGTTTTCCCAACACAGACCAAGTCACTTTGTAATAAAATTTGACAAGGAAACACCCTAATGATACGAATGGAAAACGTGACTCAAAATAAAGAATGTTTCATATGTCCACAACGTACACATAAAATCGTTTTCCTAAAATGTTTCCAATTTATAGGATATGCAAGTTCATAATTCACTTCAATCGCCGATATCTCGACATGTGACTTTGTCGATTGGCCTGTTGGAAGATTCGTGACGAATCATCTATCGTTTAGGTTACGAGAAAGGTGGTCCTTTGATTCATAGCGGATAGCATCATAACGGCATATGTACCACATACGATTTATTTTTTTTAAATTTAATACTGAGTGCTCCAGGTAGACGAATGTATCTTATATTTATACGAGTGGTCTGTCTGTCTGTCTGTCTGGGGTGGTGTCTGTCTGACGCGTCTATTTCGCGGAGACAGAGGCGTCGCAGTTCCTGGGAAAACTTGAGTGGGTGGGTTGGCACCTGACCTTCCGAAGCAGAGTTTGGATTGGTTAGGGAATCAAAAGGTCATCGGGATTCATTCAAGGTAAAGAAGGTAAAAGGGCGGTAAACGTTGGGTATGGCTGATGAAACTTGCGTGGGGTCGGTGTGTTCAGATGCGGGCCATTCATGACAGGTGAGTGCGAAAACAAGTTGATCGCGAAAACAACAAAAGCGGGAAACGCCTAGTATTATTCATCTTTCCCTGGCGATGGCAAGCGCAAGCTTAGTGTTGAAAAAAAAAAACCATGGGCGCTGGTCGGATTAACCGGCGCGGGCGACCTTCGTATACATGGCACGACGATCTTGCCAAACTTACGTACCCAGGCTATCAAGCCAGGGTTGGTAGAGAGCGATCGATATCATCTATTAGGTGTTAGGTCGAAAGGTTTGCCCTTCGCTTTCTAACGGATAGCATCCAGAACGGTAATATTTACATATACGATTTGATTCTTTATTGTGAAATTAGCTACTTAGTTGCTCCAGTAGACAAGGAGGGTATATTTATTAAGTTTCCTTGAGATGATCTTCCAAAACAAATTTGTTTTTGTTTGAAAAAAACATTTTCCGCGATTACCCCGCTAACCAATTCGAACTTGATCTTGCTGGACCCAAGCTCCCCGGCCCCACCAAGTTTAGTGAGGTATACATTCCGATTTCAAATTACACACAGTTAATTAGCTCATGTTGCATCAAAGAATGCCCCTTCTAATTGGACAACCATGCCCGTTAAATCGAAGTATGATTCGCACAAAAGAGGTATGCAGAGTATGTAGGTCAGTTTAGCGAGGAATTTGCATATCTTACTGTTTTCGCGATGCAGTAAGATGTATCAAGATCAATTGCATAGAGATGCCCCTTGCAATTGGACCACATGCACTTGACCGAACTTATGATTACCACAAAAGATGAATGCCATAGTAGTCTTTCATGTGGCAAAGGAATTTTGCCATATCCCCAAAAGTACAGTTTTAGCGATACGGCACTTACTCCCGTATTTAAGGGAAAACCGAATCATTCAATTACAGATGTCAAAGTTTACGAAACATTTTTTAATAGTGTTAGCAAATGTGGAATTATCAAAGATATTATTATTAACCCACAAAAAATCCAATGTGTCCGATAGATAGAAACTTATAATTCTCAGCTAACGATGTTGATAATAGCCTATCAAGATTTAAACATGATTAATAAACTGGGTGGAGTTTTGGACGAGGAATAACAAGAACATTTTGTTACGGCGTGCTTCAGAGTTAATAATGTATGATAGCCTAATAGCTAGTAACGGCGATCGATTAATCATAACGTTTACAAAAACTTTGCTATTTCTGCAAATATTTACGTGCTCATGCAAGAGACTAGCCAGGATTTGTTTTGCTTTTGATACAGGTGAGACTTTGTTATTGTTAGTTTTGCTTAGCTTCACCGGTTTGGTTTTTCCTTATTGAACAATATGACAATAAACGTACCGCAATCCTACGCGTATGCCCCATCTCCACAGTCCCTATGACGTCGCAGACTCATAAGAACCAATGCAGGTACGGGAGCTAGGAACAGCACATTCATATTCCTCTGAACTGCAGGTGTTAAAAAAAAAAGTAAAAATCCATTAAAACTTTTTAACAAAAATACACAAACGAAGCGTTTATTTCCGTCTACACACGAGCCAAGGGACTTGGCACAAAAAATACTAGTAACTATATTTCATATTAAAAAAAATATGCATTGATGAGTATTCAGACTAAAGAGTTTGACATATAGGACTGATCACGATCCTCAAGTCTGCAAAAGCAGCTACAAGCCCTCACTGGAAGTCACCGGTGCCGACTAGGCTTTGTCGGGCCAATTATGGCAATGGACTTGTGCAGAAACTAAGCTTGCAATTAACAAGGAAGTTATGAAAATATGCAACTGATCTCATTCTATTGATTAACTCTCACACACCTATGTCACAGCGCAATGAGATCATATACAGTGCACGTTTGACACTACATTGACTATTCGGTGTTACAGTAGTCGATTAGAGTGGGATAATGAATTTGCTTCCGCCCGTGAATCCAAACAACATTTAATCCATCTGCATGATCCCATAGACCCTAAATTACATGGTGTGGGGTCAAAACCTATGATATCTACCAGTGTTCAGCCTTGCGGCTTAATACTCAAAATCAATATGTCAGCATGAAAATGAATTAAAAAGACCCTAAACAAGCCTAGTCTTAGGAAGGGGTTTATGAGATGGCTTCCTAAATCACCTGACTTAATCATACAGAATCTACTAAGTTAGAAGAGTATAGGACTAAAAATTCTACCGGCTCGAGCCAGGCACAGAAAAAAATATAAAAAGCAATTGGCCTATTAAGCAAAAAGCTCAACTTCCGATTTATTTTTTATTTGTTATTCGGCCCATGGGGTCAAGCAGCTCATTGGGAATTTTACCGAGCAAGCCTATACACAATTTAAAGAGATAAATATGGTATTATGAAACCAGTTGAGGGTCCAAATTCGTATTGTGTCCGATATACAAATTTTGCCGCAATAATTTGGTCTCAGTGCTTCAGATCGGGTCAGAAATGAGACATTTTACGGATAAACAATAACAAAATGTCTTTTTAAGTAATTAATTTTTCCGATAGAATTTTGCCGCAATAAGTTGGTCTCAGTTTGCTTCAGATCGGGTCAGAACATGAGGACACTTACGATATAAATAAAACATTCTTTTGAAGGAATACCTATGAACCGAACATTAAAAAAAACGAGAGCATCAAAGATGTGCATGTAACCTAGCTTACAATTTATAGAACAGGGGTGGAGGCAGCTTAGGAGGGGGAAAATGTTCTGATTAACTGATGTAGGTAAAACAATTAATGCAATGTATGCCTTAAACAACTGTTTGAATTCGGAATTTGATATTTTTGGTGCCATCCCCTGAAGCAACCATGATGTAGCACATACACGTATCTAAGTAGGTTCACAATCCATTCTTGTATCTACGCAGAAGCAAAAAAATATGTTGGAAACCCCACCTACCCCCTCTACCATCATCCCAAGTACCCCTTCCCCAACATCCTATGTACCCACCCCAACATCCCATTACCTCTTCCCTCATATCTCCTCTTCCTCCCCAATATCTCCCCTCCCCAATAGCTCCCCTTCCTTAAATCCTAAATCCCATTCCCAACACCCTCTTCCTAACACCCTCCTTGTTTCAAGGGTCAACACCCTCATCGTTCCCCCACTCTTCCGCAAACACCCTATCGACCCACTTTCTACCCTTCCTACTCTTCATCACCCTTTTCTTACCGATTCCCAACTCCTCTTAATGTATTCATGTCGAGGGACATAATGACTATGGAAGGACAGGTCATGATTGATTTTTTTTGTTTTGGGGGGGGGAAAGAATTGTGATTGCGGATCTGGGGAAAAACCGCCAATGGTGCAAAATTATATTTGAGGTTTGACTTTCATGCAAGTTTGAAATATAAAAGTTTCCATTAACTTTTACTTCTTTCTTCTATGATACAATATTCAAAAGTTCGGCCTTATTCAATCTGACAAAAATAAAGTACACATAACAGATTTTTAAGGTAGTTTCTTATTTTCTTCAAAAACCGCCCGTGCGACATGCGACGGGTTTTC
>JAMKCH010078464.1:0-12554 GCA_023653785.1 Ophioderma brevispina | reverse complement strand
TAAGTAGCGCTATAAAAAGATCAGATCGTCTGCAAGCTGGGTTAAGAATTGATTACTGATGTCGTGTGTAGTGCATTCCAGTTTTTTGAAATGGAATTGATCAACGTCCTCGGTACCACACCACTGCTTAGATCACATGACCTTTTATTGTGTTGGTAACATTTTCCCAAAACTGGTGCAATTGTGGATGGACTGAATACAAAATACAGCAACCCTCTGTTTAGCCAACTCTACAGGGTCTTTTTGAACCAAGTAGTCAGTTTGGTCTTCTTTCTTGTCCCACATGATAGATTTTATTTTAATAAGAAACACATTGTATCATCCACTGAAAGCAGTTATCAAGGCTAAAGAAGAAGCAGATGAGCAAATACAGTGTATCAAAAACAAACACCTTACACATTCTAAATAAAAATAATTAATATTTAAGAATTATTTTTGCTCAAATGTTTTGCCTTTGGATATAAAGAGAGATAAACGGGCGTTCAGAAAACGTTTATTTGGTGTCATTTGAACTTGGGAGAAAGAAGTTATGGCTATTTTGCTGAGAGACTTAAAAATCCTTTTGTTGGGGTTGGTGGCCGATTTTGACCAACAAAACGCATCGTTTAACTACATAAAGCAGTCTACAGCAGTAAGTTGAGTAAAATATTTAACACAGCCAAATTATTGTTCAACAATAGAAGGTGGGGGAATAATTGCAGGATTATTTGATTAATATTGTAGAGATTACAAAGAAAATGCTGAAGTGAAATAAAATGTTCAATTCCCTTCCAAACAAGAAGTCAAGATATCTGGTTCAAGACCACATGTTTACTTTTGATCATCAAGATTTCCATGATTTTAACCTTTTTAAACCATTTAACCTACAACGAAAACGTGGGACCAAAGTGAACCATAGAAGTTTTGTAATCAGCTTGAAAACAGTGCAAATTGAATTAATGTTTAATGTCAATTTATTACAGAAAACTTCAGCTTAGTTCTTCTCGCAATTTATTCGACACTGAGTATACTGTATTTGTCCGCAAAATATTACTCTTCATAGATGCAAAACAAAAATCTCTGGGCAATTTCATATATTCATGAAATGAACCTGGAGACAGACGGACTCTTTAAGATAGAACAATGGTAATTTTGTTGAAAGATGATTTAACTTATCATTATTTACAACCACAATAGAGACCCTTTTTTCAACTGATGTTTTTTAAATCAAGAATAATCGATACCAACTGAAATTATTGTTGTGCATTGTCTTTGCTATAAGAGTTATGGTATACTTTGATATCGTCAGTCTCTTTCTCATTTTATTGCTAAAATCGGCCAACGAATTTTAGTCTTTCCTCAAAATTGCATAGTTTCTGAACCAAGTCCGAAGACACCAAATAAAATCTTCTGATAGCCGGTTTTATCTCTATAAACAACCAAGCCAACATTTAAGCCAAATAACGTTTAAAACCTGGTTCAAAAAAAATTCTTTCCTGATTGTAGGGTTTTTATTGACTCGCACTGGTAAATTGCATTTCAGTCAGAATTAAACACCAACTGTAATCTTAATGTCTTGCCAACTGAGCTACTTTTAGTTATCTCCTACTAATATTATAATATTTTTTAAAAATAGCACAGCCTCAAATCCAACCAGGAAGGCAGTGGCCTCTGACTAACATCAGTCAGACTTCTCTCACAGTCACTTTGCCATTCAAATTTAAAATCTTATATTAGACTATATGACAGGTAACAATTTATTGCTGTATTTATTGTCTTTGAAGATGAAAGGAACTAGGAATGAGTTGGTGATAAGAGTTGGGTCACGATCCGAAAACGTCATGCTTTAGGGAGTGAGACGTGGTATCTGAGCGAAACTTAAGATTGGGAATTTTGAGAACGACAGAGAGAGCAATGAATAGAGCGACGAGGACTTGATGCGATGTTTGGGTTTTGAATAAGTGGTGGACGGTTGGTTGAAGGCGATAGTGTACGTTGGTATGGCATGTGTTGAGGACGGTATGACAAAAAAAATCATGTTAAGAAGGTTTTGAATTCGAGGTGGGCGGTAAAGCCCAAAAAAAGGGAGGTGATGAACAAAGAAACAGTGGGGCATTTGTGGCAATTTCTTAAACAAGGATCTGACATTACCGCCATCATTTACCAAACTTGAAAAGCTTTTTGTCATCAGCTCACAGACTCATTGCTATTGTCGTGGCTATCCCGGCTATCCATCTGTCACTTGTCAATCAAATCTTACTACAAGCCTAAAGTACATGCCTGAATCCCCTCCCGGTCTGAAGGCTTTGGAATTTTTAATTGGTGTCGCACAACATCTATATACCCGAAATTCTGTCATGGATGTACACCTTGCTTTCTGTTCCAGAACTTGCCACAAACTGCCTCCTCCCCTGGAACTCAACTTCCTTTTTTGGCAGAATGTAAACATCCAAATTTTTTTCAAACTCATGGAAGTTGATGTCAGTAAGGTCCTTTCATTATGTCCAATTTTTTTTCATGCCCTATATCCCTTTGATATTGTTTGAGCTTTGTTCAACATTACTTTATTATCTGGAGCTGGGTATTCCAGACTTTGTCTGGCTATGGTTTGCAATTGAATATAATCGAACAAATTACCTATAATAAACACCCCCTTCTTGGAAAATTTACATCACACCCGGGGGACCAGGGCGTAGCCAGGGGGGTGCGGGGGGTGCGATTGCACCTCCCAAAAATGGACAAAGGTCCGCTTTAATGATGTTAAAGGTGCTCTCCTGTTAAGGTCCGCTTATCTGTTAAAAAAGTTTTTGTTGCTTGCCTATAATTTAGGTGTTGGTCAGTTGATAGAATGAGTAAAAGCGCGATTGATACTATGTCATTACGCTATTGTACCGTTTTCAGAACGCTGAGATGATGTTATGTCCCCCCCCACCCCCCCTCCCTACATATCACAAATATGAACAGAAATACTGGAGCCTCGAAATCTCCGTTGCTCTTTATAAAACAACTGAATAATAATCCAATACTGGCAAAATACAACCTGCGAGGTCAAGTTAAAAAGTTCTCAATTCTGTTCAAAACAAGAAGCATTTTTGTTCTATTTAAAAATCAGTTCACTCACATCATCAAGACAATTGAGTCTTATTAAGATTCCACCAGGAAAATGAAATAGTCCCGCACTGACGCAGTTTCGATGCCCGTCACGCGTCATGTTGTCATAACATCCAACAAGAATGGATCCACAACTTTGGCAGTAATGAAAAGATCCCCTCCCGCCTCCCCAGCAAAAAAATTGCTGTAAACTTTGTAATGCATTACATTAATTAATCTGCAAAATTCCTTGACAATCAAGGAATTCCTTGATTTCCTCCTCAGCTTAGCTATGTACAACTCGAGTCTATGCCATCCTTCTGATAATCATGAGCCCTAGAAAGAATTAAGAAGAGCCTGTGGATTCAGAGATAATAGCTTGTGACTGACGTCAGTTGAATCTTCTGTCACACGTCATGTTGCCATACTATTCAACCCAGAGGTGGTTTTTTCCTCTCTAAGACTATTTACAGTGTGCTGACATGTAACCAGTACAAACTAAGTCGTTACATCAGAACTTGACTAGAAAAACATCCTATTCATAGAGTTTTCTGAACCCATGTTTGTGAGTAAGCAAATATTATGAACGCTGAATATTGCGATTGTGTTGAATGTTTTAATGCAAATGTCAATAAAGCTGGTTGGATTGTAGCCAAGATTGCCCCTCTTTTTCTTTTTTTTCAATGTCTAATTTTTTCACTCATGTGTGTGCCTCTAAACTACCAAAAGTGATGTTGGACATTTTTCCCTTGTAAAAATGAATTCTTGCTCTATGATCAGACCCTATAGAAAGGGGGGGGGCGGTTAGTAAATGGGTCTTCCTCGCTTTGCACCACTGTTGTCCCCACTGGTTCGCCCCTTGGATGGGCCTGCGATTTCATGTTGCATTTGGTTTCCAGTCCATATTATTCGGGCCCCGCATAGGGTTTTTTTTTTTTCTGCGTACGACTTACTCTCTCTCTACGGACACTTAGTCTCCTCCAAGTCTCTCTCCTGTTTCCTTTTGCTTCTAAACTGGGCTTTCTTCCCTAACATGTAATGAAATAATAAAGTTGAATTGAAATAAGTTTTTCCGTTACACTAAATGACAGCATAGTGTTGAATTTGTTTATTTAACTAACTACTATACCTCCCCTCAAGCCTACACAAAACCGCCCATCACTAGTATATCTATCCAAATTTACCACAGAGATTTCCTGGTATAGTCCCAAAATTATAACACCAGGATTATCAGGAAAAATCCTGACATATCCTGGGAAATCTGTAGGTTATGTAATTTGCAGTGTGTAAAAAATGAAGAGAAACTATGAATCCAGCTGGCTTTACTCTTTAGGCCCAGTAAACCCAACTTATCCTGGCTTATCGGTGATGTCTGGTCAATTCCACAGAGATTCCATATACATTGCGTGGACAAATCTGGCATATCCGGGAATCCTTATGAGCGATTGGGTCAATCAGGAATTTCCAATTTCATTCACACCCTAACTCTTTGCAAACTACTGACTGCAGTGGTAACATGTATCTATATACATGGTAAACAGCTTAGGCAATCCCTCCAAAGGACCATATGATTCAATGTTCATTTGTCCCATCGTTCGTGACCCCAAATCCTAAATGTACCTTGGCGTGCAGGATTTTATCACTAGGTTTTTACCATGTTAAAGCAAAATTGGGGCAGGAACATCCTGGCCATAAGCCCTTCAGGATGTGACCGGTACTTTTGCACGCAGAGACGAAACATCCTAACCAATTTAGTTGTTTTCACACTTTTGAGGCAGTTACGACATCTTCTTCTGCTACAAGCAGCAGCTGTGGTGAACTCAATCAGGGAGTCCTCACTGTCGATTGGTTTGTGGTCCGAGAAGTCACATCAACCGGTGCACTAAAGGTGGGCACCCATCGAGAACAGAATCCGCAGTCCTGTGATGGAGAGCCACATGGCAGGAGCTTGATACGTCCACAAGCAGACTTGCCCTAGCATTTTTGATTGTGGCGCTTTAAACCTGTGTGCAAATGCCTTAGCATTTTGAGTTGTCGCTTTAGCCTGTGTGGCACATGCATTAGCATTTTATTGTGCCCCTATAGCCTGTACTACATCTATGCTGCAATGTGGAGATGTTTTAAGGTTGTTAACGGTCCATGGCCGATCGCTAATAGCCTCGTCCCAGAAGCCCACCAGATTTTACCGGAGTCCGGTAAATATTTGGATCAGAAGAAAGCTATATTTTCTCATTTACCCTGTGAAATGAAATCTTAGGGCCAAAGCATGTTTGGTTTGGAAGTAAATGAGTGTGAAAATGCTTACCCAAATTTGGTGGCGACCAAAAATATAGTTTTACACAGACTTCTATGGAGCTTACGAAAATTCACGTTTTCTGCTCTCACATTGAAAACGCAGTGAAATATCGGGCCGAAACTTTACAGGTGGGGGTTTTTTGGGTGAAGGCCAATCTATCAAGATGGAAAAATTCATATCCTTAAATCGGGCCATCCCCCTTTAAACTGTTGCTGCCTCTTTCAAAATTTTACAATTATACTAAAAATCAGGTTTATGGATGGTGATGCCTGGGGTCTAAGTTGAGGAGTGGAGAGTACCCTTTTAATATTTTTTATTTGATCTTTTGGGGGGACCTGCCGAGAGTTAGCTTCATTACAAGTCGAGTTATATTTTAAGTGCCATTGGAGGGGTGAAAAAAATTAAGTCCACTACATCATTTTCTAGTTTAATTGCAAGAGTGTCAATCAGAGTTCCCAATTTCACAATTTCAAATTCTAGACTTCATTGATCTTGCATATACACACAGCTTACTTTTGCCAGTCAATGTGGCAATATGTCAGGAAAGGTGCTGCAACATAATAGCAAAATGAAACATCGCAACCACAGAAAAAACTATTTCCAACTACCTGTTTTATTACTATGCGGAGGAGGGGAGAGGATGCCTTTGAAGTAAATGCTCATTTAAATATGGTGGTCTGGAATAATTAGTTTTAATGTTTAATGACATAATTTGTTTTCCTCCATTAGTATTTTGCAATCAGTCAGTTTAAATGCAATTTGCTGATTAAGCCTTTTATGGAAACCCAAATAAGACCATTTGTTATGATTTTATCATTTCAAAGTTGCTCAGGCGTTTTCCACAAGTTGACTGCAATTCAACTCTTATTAAGGGATGACTTGTACTACGATTTTGTCTATCATGGTCTCTACTTGATATGAGAGGAGGCCTGACACTTGCTACACTCACCACCATAGCATCAGGGGAAACAATGACTTGTGGTTTGGTTTTGGTGATAGAAGCGATAATGCAATGGCATGCTTACTACTGTGCTCGCGTTGATGGTTAACCATTAAGTTTTAACTTCAGTCTTAATTCTTCCATTCAGAGTGAATTTGGCCAAAATCAGTAATTTTTTTTTTTTTTTTTTTTTTTTTTTTTAAATTTCACTTTTTAAGTTATCATTGTAGACACTCTTTGATGAGTGATACATTTAGTGAAAAGAAAAAAAAAAAAATCATGAAAGAGTGCAAAGTGAAAGGAGTGAATTTTTCTCTTTTTACATTCAGCGAACATGTTAGAATTGTTGTGATCACAGCCTCGTCCCTCCCCTGACTTCCTTTAAAGAAAGGATGAGGATTTTTAATTCATCTTATAAACCGTTGACCTTAAATATGGAAGTGTGCTGATCTTACGCCGCCAGATTCAATCAACTTTGTAGTAATTTGTACTTTTACATTTTCTCCCTGTAAAACAAAACAGAAATGACACCACAGTAGCCTACAGGGGCAGGGTGATACAACCATTCACCATAATAAAAAAACACCATCGAATAAACCTAAAATTGTAGGAAATTACCTTTTTCTTGAGGATATCTGTGAACCATAAATAAAAACAAAGGGCTAGGATCACAAGTGCTTCCTAAGAAGCTTAGAATGACAACCTTCCAAGGGGATGTTAAAATGCACAGGGCCTGTGGAACAAGGGAAGCTATAAGGGGCTTGACCCCTCACTTGTTATGAACTAAATGTAGGTGAAAAATCTTGTATTGGATCTATATAGAGAGTTAGATGCCCACTAATATCCAGTTAGAATTGACAAGGAAACATTAGTGTGTGTATTTTTAAATGTACTGCTTGTACCAGAATTCAAAGCAACTTTGAATTTTGAAAATGCATAAGAGGGTCAGAAGTGAGTGAAACCCCCAAAATGCCCTAGGGTCATTTTTTCTGAGGTTGACAAACCTTAAGACGAGTTGCCCTCTATCATGTAACTAGGAGTTTACTGAGCTAAGAAAAGCTCTCTGTGTGGATATCCTAAGGAATACCCTTGGGAGTCACCATTGCCATTAAAAGTTCTTCCAATCAAGGGGAAGTGTTGACCTGTGGGCTGGGGAGGGGGACCTATGATGCCAGTATGTTTTGAACCCAAAGTGGGCTTTTTTTTTAAAGCGGCACTGGCACTGGCACACCTTTTTACAAAACATACAAATCCTTAAATTTGAGTGACAAATGATAGTCTGGCCATTGGAAGAATACGATATATTTTACCAGTAAAAATAACATACCACAAAACAGATAGGGACCGTTATTACGAGGACTAAAGACATCCAGGTAATTTGTAGGCTCAACTTTTAAGATTTGTTCCAACAAAAGGTCTATCACATGAAATCATAGAACTCGTACTCGTGATATTACCCCCATGACAGACCGGTCAAATTCAAACTGGGTGGATGCAGTGGGAATCAACTCCGGCGTGTGTTTTCTTGTATTAAATGCCATTTCCATTGTCTCCTGAATAAAATGACTCCAGAGTCATTTTTATTATGAAAACGTTCTTTACCCAATAGGCGCTGATTTGGGCCCTAATCGTTCAGGTGCTGAGAGTGCTAATGTATATAAAATCTTGAGGTGCTCTATTTTTCAAAATGTGCCGTTTGTTAATCGGGATGATTGTCTAGTGGGACAGGAAGCTCTTACCCTTGTACTGGTCATCTGGCCTGACTTCCTGGCTTTGACCCTGAGGTGTACCATTTACTAGAGTATCTTGATTGGTCTATTACTGATAAACCTATGAGTAACAAAAGAAAATAGAGTTAGGAGTATAACCAATCACATTGGATTAGTAGTGCCCAGGGGGTTAGGCCTTCAAAAAATGTTTGCCGTAATCCAACTAGCCCTGACAACATATAAAAAACAGATTTAAAAAAAAAAAAAAAAAAAAAATTCTGCCAAATGATTCTGCCAAATGACCATGATTTCATCAACATTAAAAAAAACAGCATTTTTTACCCAATACAAAGATGGAAAAAAAAACTATCAAAACAAGCAACAAAACAACTACTTGCATCAACCAAAATAGAGGGCCCTATATTTGCACCAAGTACGGCTACCCGCTTGTTTGTGGGGGGCATGTACCTTGAACTATGGGTCGAGATTGCCCAAAGGCACTAGATGGGGTCATGGTCTATCATTCTGCCACAAGTGGGAGGTCTATAGGGCCTTTGTATTTTTGGAGCTAGCCCCTTATAACTTTGTGTTTGATGATTCACATATTGGCCTATGTAGCCCATGACCTTTGACTCTTGGGATTGAGAGGGCTGAGATGGTTAGAGGCACTAAGGGGGTTCAGGGGCTATACATGGTGCCCATGTCGGGGCTTTAGCCACATTGTAGTTACGGAGACTAGATGCCCATATAGGTTTTCACCATATTGGCCCTATGTCGACTTGTGATCTTTGACTTTCTGTTGAGAATGTCCCAAAGGCACTAGAGGGGGTCGTGGGCTATCATTGGCCAAAGTGGGGGCTCTAGGGCCTCCGTTGTTTTGTAGTTTTGGAAGCTACGTGCCTTACAACTTTGGTGTGTGAAGATTAAGAATCACAAGGCGCACATAGCTACAGGGCAGGGTGATACAAACATTCACCCATAACATAAAACACACCATCAGATCAACTAAAAGTTTTAGAAATACCTTTTCTTGAATATATCTTGTGAGCCAAAAATAAAAAACAATGTGCTGATCACCAATGCTTAAGAAGCTTGAAAACCTTCCAAGGAGGATGTAAAATGCAGGGCCTGTGGAACAAGGGAAGCTTATAAGGGGCTTGACCCCTCACTCCTTTGTTATACTAAATGTAGGTGAAAAAGCTTGCTATTTGAGCTTATATAGAGAGTTATTGCCTACTAATATCCAGTTAGAAGTTACAAAGGAATAGTGTGTTATTTTAAATGTCTGTACCAAAGCAAAAACATACTTTTGAATTTTGAAAATTGCATCAGAGGGTCAGAAACTGAACCCAAACTTGCCCAGTGTCATTCTGAGGTTGACAAACCTTAAGACGAGTTGCCCCATCATGTACTAATTTTTTGGTTAATGAGTAAGAAAAGCTCTCTGTGTGGATAATGCCAATAAGTACCCTTGGGAGTCCCCATTCATTAAAAGTCTTCCAATCAATGGTAAGTGTTGACCTGTGGGCTGGGGAGGGGCACCTATTATGCAGTCATGTTTTAAACCTCAAATGGGCTTTTAAAAAGCTGACACTGGCCTGGGCACATTTTTACAAAACATAAATTCCTTCAATTGATTGCAATGATGCCTTGGGCCATTGGAAGAATACATATATATTTACACATAAAATAACATACCAAAAACAGATAGGGACGTTATTAAGAGGCTAAAGACAATCCAGGGAATTTGTTGACTAACTTTATAGTTTGTTCCAACAAAAGTGTCTATCCATGAATATCATAGACTCTACTCGGTTTATATACACCATGACAGAGACCCGGTCAAACAGGGTAGATGCAGTGGGAATCAACTCCGGCGTTTTTTCCTTGTATTAAATGCCATTTCCATTGTCTCCCTGATAAAATGAACTCCAGAGTGCATTTTATTATGAAATCGATCTGTTTACCCATAAGGCCCTGATTGGGCCCTATCGTTTCAGGTTGAAGCTAATTAATATAAAATCTTGAGGCTGCCTATTGCAAATGTGCCAGTTTTGTTTAATTCTGGGATGAATGTGCTAGTGGGACAGGAAGCTCATTTTCTTACCCTTGTAAACTGGTCCATCTGGCCTTACTTCCTGGCGGTTTGACCGCTGAGGTGTACCATTTTTACTGAGTATCTCTGATTGTTCTATTGACCTCCTGATATAACCGATAGAACCAAAGAAATAGAGTTGATGAATACCAATCACATTGGCTATAGTGCCAGGGTTTAGGCCGTCAAAAATTGTTTGCCGTAAATCCAGACCGACCCTAACAAAACCTGCTGACTCAAAAATTATGAAAATTAGCACAAAATAAAAAAAATAAAAAAAATAAAAAAAATAAAAAAAATACAACATTAAAAAAACACAATTTTTTTACCAATACAAAAGGAAAAAAATATCAAACAAGTGCAACAAAACACTACTTGTAAGCAAAAAACTCTAGCCCTTATGTGCACCACCAGTAAACGGCTTTACCCGCTTGTTGTGGTGTGCATGTACCTTTGACCTCTGGGGCTCGAGATTGCCCAAAGGCACTAGAGGGGTCATGGGCTATTATTTTGCCAAGTGGGGGCTCTAGGGCCTTTGTAGTTTTGGAGCTAGCCCCTTACAACTTTGTGTTTGATGATTCACATATTGGCCTATGTAGCCCGTGACCTTTGACCTCTGGGGTCGAGATTGGTTAGAGGCACTAGAGGGGGTCAGGGGCTATCATTGTGCCATGTTGGGGCTTTAGCACAATTGTAGTTACGGAGCTAGATGCCGTAATAGGTTTTCACATATTGGCCTATGTAGCTCGTGACATTTGACTTCTGGGGTCGAGATTGCCCAAAGGCACTAGAGGGGTCATGGGCTATCATTGTGCCAAGTGGGGGCTCAAGGGCCTTTGTAGTTTGGGAGCTAGCGCCTTACAACTTTGTGTTTGATGAAGATTAAGAAGATTAAGAATCACAACAAGCACAATATACCCACCCTTGCTACACAAGCGGGTATAATAAAAAAAAATCTTTGCTATGTCATTGAAAAAAGCTTTAAATTGTATCGTGTTGAATTCATTTTAGAGTAAAACATCTAAAAAAAATCAAACCGACCGACCCGCATATTTTTCTGTTACGGCAAACAGACATTTTTTTTAGGATTTAGTACTATATGTGACCCAAGCCTGCTGAAAAATATCCTCCACTTTGACGGTTCCCTTCTACCAATGTTACTCTTTTGATGTTTGTCAAAAGAACTTGCATCAAGGCAACTGTCAGTTGCATGTAGTGAATTCGGAAAGCCGCAAGTTTCGAAACCTTTTTTTTCCTACTGTTTGTCCAATAAACCTGCAAAAACTTTCTTTCTCGAATAGGTGTTCTGTCATTCAGGTTCACATTTAGAGAAATGTATTCAGAAATCTCATATCCTCTTTAAAGGATACTCTAAAGATAAAAAAAAAAAAAAAAAAAATAAGGCAATGTTCAGGCTTCTCATATAGTCATGGGGGGGGATCACAAGTCTCCTCTCTACCCAGTCTAGGGTGGGGCACTCATAGTAGTATGCCTCGTCCCCAGCTAGTAATCCTAGCACATATATGTTTCTGTCACTGACAGATTATATAGGATGTGGGGTTGGTCATGTAATTAAGTGGCGACAATGGATAAAAATCCATCGGCAAAATCACACAGATTAATTCTAGTAATGTCGTGTATTAATGCATTGACACAAAAAAGAAAATACACAACAAATGAAAGGACACAGTGTCAAAATGAGGGAACCATATATTTTCTTATAGCACACACTTTATTCACAATTTCCTTCATGAAAGGATATATGCATGATACACAGTATACATTACTAACTCTTTTAAAGCACTCTGTTGCAGCCAACAAAGTTTTGCTCTATAGTATGTTTCATACACAATTAGCTACTGTTACCATTTCATTGCTTTTTATTCTTTTGGTTGCTTGCATCCTAAAAAGCCAATTCAATGCTAGTATTTTTTTTATTAAACAAATATACACTCTGTTATTTACAATATCTTACACTTAACTAACATTCAATATAACTAATCAGATTGAAACATTAAAGGAAGCAACTTTCTTACACTATAACCTATATAACATTTTTATATAATTTTCAAATCCAGTATTTTCCTTAAAATTACAATGCGTATTAAAGAGACACTGGCATATTTGATAAATAGTGCACCCTCTAGATTTTTCAAAATTGATATTTTTGCATGGTTGTAAAGCTTTTATATACAATAGCACTCACCTGAAATTATTAAGCCCAAATCAGTGCGCTTATGGGTAAACAGAACAATTTTATAATTAATGTCGTCGGCGACATTAATTCGGTAGACGACACGGAAATGGCGTGTAACACAAGATAACACGCTAGAGTTGATTCTCACGGCATGCACCTTGTTTGACCAGTTTGTGAACTTTGTGGTTTTAATATCAATGAGTACTAGTCTATGATAGTCATGTAATAGACACAATTGTTGATTAAAG
>JAMKCH010078463.1:0-44989 GCA_023653785.1 Ophioderma brevispina | reverse complement strand
TTCGGGATCTACTACCTTACCCCGACTTAATCCTGGAAAAATAAAATATTTGTATCATTTGAATTGTTAGCCATAGTATTGTCGTGGCATGACGCGATGACTTCGCAGAAATTTTGTAATTTTGTATCGTCTGTCCGAAAGCGGGCGAGCATAAATATCAGCAGTTAGCCTATGGAACAATAGCAAGTACTGACCCATGAAAAAAAATCAAGAGATTCACCATCCCCGCTATGGACGCAAAAAGTTGATGTGTGTTGTGATCAGTGGCGTACTTCGCAAAGGCCTCAAAATTGGGGAACACCCAACCCGACACCAAATAAAAACCGCGGCCTTAAAGAGACCTGGCACATTTGAAAAAAATAGTGCGCCCTCAAGATTTTTCAAAATCAATATTTTTGCATGGTTGTCAAGCTTTTATAACAACGCCCGCACCACCGAAATGATTAAGACCAAATCGCTTCCTTATGGGTAAACGACGATTTTCTAATTTAGCGTCGCCGCGACGCGAAATTCCCAGCATACAGCGAAAATGGCGTTTAACTAACACAAGGAACACTCACGCCGTCTGCATGTTTCCCACGCGATGCCAACTGTTTGACCGGTCTATAAACCTTTGTGGTTTTAATATCGGTGAGTAACGAGTCAAAATATTCACTGTATATACACATTTTTGTTGATTAAGTTATTGAAACTTAAAAGTTTGCCTACAAATTACTGATTCTTATCCTCATATCAATGTCCCTATCTGTTTGTTTTGGGGTATTTTATGTTTCTGTGTAAATATATCTCTGTTTTTCTTCCATGGCCTAGACTATCATTTGAGAGGCAATGAAGAATTTTCAATATTTTCCTGACAAATGTGCAGTGCTCTTTAAAATCGGTCATAAAGCCACTCGCCATGACCGAAGTCGATCTTAAAAGTTGGTCGAGACGCTTGGCCCATAACACAACCTTAAATTATTCATTCTTTTTTTTTACCATAAGGTATTATTTTTTGTTATCACACACACGACGAGTTGAACATTTTTTGTTTATTTGTAGTAACAATTGTGTAATGCAATTTCTTTAAATATTTGATATATAAAAGGACGAGTGGAACCTGTATGGGCAACCATTTTACATGTGGCGTAATGGATGACGGGAATGGCCTCACGGTGTGCTGTTTTTGAACACAACCAATGGGTAATCGTATGCTCTTATTAATACATAGTGATGACATCACACCCCATTTACGTGTGGTCTTGGCACACAGCGCAGGCCATTGTTGAATCTTGCAAACCTTGGCAAATCTTCAGCACTGCGCTAGGGAGTTAATTATCAACCACATCATAATCGGCTGAACGTGGGGAAACTCCACGTACACACACTGACTGTCCATATACGTTGATTCGGGTTTCGGTTTTTTTGTACAATGCGGTACACTGGAGATGCGCAAAATACTTGTCCTATCGTAACGATTTACGGACCAAAATTATTCCTACTAATTGTCCATTAGCTGACAGTTTATAATATAGGTTTTATTTTTGGAAAAAAGACGAAAAAAGGTGAAAAAACAAATGATCCATACAAAGCATTTTTCTTACCTTATCAGCTTCTTATCAGCTGGCTCAATCTCGATTGCTGCTGTCAAGTCATGCCCCACTCCAGCTTACAAAAAGTAGTGAGCTAAGGGGTCTTTTTTTGTCAGAACCTATTCATAACATCTGATGGACCAACCTGATTCGTTGATTTCGCGATAACCAGGTACCGCTGAAACCGTTTTTTTTCATTCCTTGTTCAAGCCTAATCTCAGAGCCTTTTAAACACAAAGCCGGTTGGCTGCTAGGAGTCCCATGACGGCGCATGTCTAATAATAAGCCGGCCAATTAGCGATGCGGATACGGAATAGGTGGCGCTGTATCCCAGCGCTAGAGATACTATGGGAGCGTAAATGGTGTGATGAATATGGTTTCTACTTCATTCACATAACCATAACATCATCTCCCTCACCACAATCAACGTCGTTTATCGCCGTCTTCGTGATCACCATAATATCATCATCACATCAATTTTATCACTGTCATCATCATCATCATCAGCAGCAGCAGTATCATCTTCATCATCATCGTTGATATTATCATCATCACCATCGTATTATGATTATCATTATCGTTCCAATTCTCATTACCATCCTCATCACGTCATCGTCATCACAATCGTCATCGCCGTCGTCGTCGATGTCGTTGTCATCATCGTCATCATTATCGTCATTATTATCTTCATCATCATTCAGCATCATCGTCGTCGTTATCATTATCGTCTTAAAGTCCTCCTGTAAGTGCATAACTCTTTGTTATTGAACTTGCTGTCTCCGTCTTGTTCATCTCAACATGTTTTCCAAATAAGATTTCGTCAAATAGGTTTTTAAAATCCTAAGTTGATTGTCGTGATTGCTCGTGTTCTCGTGCGTATCACACTGTCGCCAGTATTTCGCGAACAACGTAACCGTCATGTATGACTTTATTGTATGACTGTGCACTTATTTCATGGTAACCAAAGTTAAGAATAAATTCATTCTTTATAGGATTGTATCACACTCTGCATCTTAAACATATGGCATACATGAAAGTCATAGATTTGTGTGTGAAACACGTTGTTTGGAAATAGTCCTCTGATCTACATTGAGAGTGCTATAGCTATAGAGAGATATGACATTATGTGGAATTCAATTGTGAGTAATCTTGTCCAGATTTTGTAAACATTGTCTAGAAAATTAGACATTAAAATAACCTAATTAATATCTCACTAATTAGGCATATTTAGTTTTGAAATTTGGTGTACTATAGAACATTACAATATATATGCCATATATCTCGAAATATTTTTAAAAATTAGATGAGACAGTATGTGATGTGTGCGACAATGTATTACTGAATTCAACTTAAGCTAAATCATAATCGAAGTAGATTCCATGACTCTATGTAGCGTTACACTTGTATTTATCTTGATATACAGATGTTGTTCTGCAGCCTCTACCAGGTCTTACATACAGGACCATTGGTGGCGTATTGGATTTCTATATATTTGTTGGGGACTCACCAGAACACGTAGTTCAGTTGTACACAGAGGTAAGGCAAGTCACACGACAATAATCCATCCACAATATGACACAATATATTGTAATGCACGTAAAATCTTTCTGTGGAAAGTAGATTACTTTCTTCAAATTTCTCATTCTCAAAATAGATTAAATATACAAAAACATGTGATTTTTGAAGAAAATGAAGGTCCTGCTTCATATTGGAATGTGATTATAATGAGCTCATTCTTACATTCCATAAAATAGGTCATCAACGATGTATTTCAAGCCACACTATGCAACCCCTTAAACTAATAGAAACCTCATTGAATAGGTTCATCTGCATTGTTGTAGACAATATACTGTCAATTTTCAAGAAAAAAAGGAGTGCTCACATTTTAGTGAAGTTTCAAGCAACTTTAGCAGCTTTATCAGACTAGCAATTATAGAGGAGCATTGATGAGTGGATTCGGTTTGCCAGTCTGTTGAAGCTGCTAGAGTAGCAATGATACGTCACTAAAATGTAAGCACCATCTTCAAAATTTTCTTGGATTTAATTGTTAGAAACCCAATTTATTATATTTGGTAACGTCAGAACATCAATACCGCTGTTTAGCAAAATATTACATAATATCACATAGTACTTAGTTCGATTTAGAATTCAAATATATATTTGAATATAAAAGTCAATTGGAATTAAAAGTTTCATCAACTGAAAAACAAAATCTGAAAAAGATCAGTCCTCTGCCGAATTTACACACGTAATTTAGTAAGAGTGAGATATGTATGTCCATGGAAACCAATTTTAATCTTGTAATTATTCTCCTGTTAATTAGGCGGTCGGTCGACAAGATATACCTCCATACTGGAGCTTGGGTTTCCAATTAAGCCGCTGGAACTACGGCACTTTGGATCGTGTCAAAGAAGTTGTGCAAGAACTTAAAGACGCAGATATACCACATGTGAGTATTGATAGAGGTGGACAAATCTACTTTTTAAGACGAATGGATTCTTTGGCCAGTTTGGCTGCTAAAACAAATCTAGAAGGCTTTTGTACTAAGTTGATTTTATGTCGGAAAATGACCTTAAAACTTCTGTACATGAAGTCAATGGGATGTTTTGCTATTCTTGGCCAAAGACAAACGGACCATCGTTGTCCTTGATTTTGGCAGAAAATTCAAGACGTTTTGTTACAACATTAGAAAACAACTTTCCCAGAAATACCAAATAAAGTCATCTTCATATTTTTTATGTAATTCGTTTTAATTAAACAAGACAATGCATAATATACCTATGCCTATGGGGTAGTATAGTTGTTGGCAATAGTTGTGGCAGATATTGGCAAGTGACTTCTAAATTGATTCCTTGTAAAAGTCAATAATCATAACTAAAATAAAATCGTCCTGGGTTAAAAACTGTCCCAGATTGGTTTTCAACAACCAAAATCGCTATATAATCAACTCACTTTAAACGAGATTTTAAAACCAAATCAAACAAGCAGAACCATTCAAATAATGCCCATCACAAGTATTGAGCTAGAGCTCACGGATCAGTTGAAATCGTTGGAACATTGTTCCAAAAACATATTCTAAAAACTTATTAGAACATGAGAATTGCAGTGCTATGCTAGTAAAATTTAGACAAGGCAAGGTGGACAATGTATTTCTGAGCTCATCAAAACTGAGTTTCCTCAAGAAAAACAATTTCATAAGATTTAAAAATAGCAAAATATATTTTTTTAAATATTTGGTGAAATAAATGTCAATAGGGTGGTGTGATTGTATATACGCTGATTGTAAGATTATGTTGAAATAGAGGTAGAAGTGGAACGAGTACAGTATGGATAGGGAGAGAAATGGAGAAAGAGAGGAGGAAGCTGGATCATTTTGAGTGATATCATGTAAAAGGTCTTGGTAGTGTAGTAAAGTGCATTAATCAATAGTATTTATAATTGATTACTTGCTTGACAGGATGTGCAATACGGTGATATTGATTACATGGATGAAAAGAAAGACTTCACTTATGACAAGGATAAATTTGCAGGTCTACCAGAATATGTAGACGAATTACACAACGACGGAATGAGATACATTATAATTCTGGTAAGTGGTGATCCAATACCAAGAATTTGACCCACAATTGTTTACAATTAACAGGTTTGCAAAATATTAAACTGTGTTTGCAAATGTGTGTTAAATTGTTTCAAATTTACGCATAAATTTAGCTATAGGATACTGATTCCATTAAAGTCTTCAAAGTTAAACTTTGTTCTTATTGTTGTTTTTTTTTTATTTTGATTTTTTACATTGTCAATAGTGGTAGTGAAACCAAAGTTTGAAATCCCGTTTTGTCCCCGCTAAGGGGGGGGGGGGGTGACGGATTCACCTAACATTCACAGCAATACTGCTGTGTGAAGCAGTACTGCTTATTGGAGTAATAGATAATTGACTGGATGACATTAGCTCTTCAGAGCCGACGCCCTTATAGGTATATCTTCTTTTTAGTTCTACAAGGGTAACCAGCTACTCTCCTCATTGGATTTCCTTAGAATTCCCGATGGGGGTGACGGTTTAGCCGCCGACAACCGGGTCCTGGTTACCAGGATACCAATAGTATGGCATCAAAGAAAACTGAGCTGACTCTGTAGTGTAGAGTGAATGTTGCCCGCGCCCTTCTTGGTATTCCACTGTGATTCTATAAGGCCATAATCTTTTGCATATGCCCTTCACATATTGATTAATTATATAATGAAGCCACTTCAATCAAAGGATGCTATGTCTATCAAAGAACATCACAAATTACCCGGATAATGTAACTGCTTATTACACCGTCACCTACTCACGGATGAATGCTTCTGTGTACACTGTTTCCTAATTCGGCTACTGATCCCTTGCCGAAAGTCCGTACGGACATGGACACTCACCGTCATCATAATTGCCTTATAATCCAATGAATTGATTGTATTCACTTCTTGTTTTTTATTATACTTTATTGTATTCCAGTAAAGAACATCATAAGGCACACAGGAAAACCACGTGATATAATGTGGTTGTCCAAGCAGATATTACGGGCATATAGCTCAGAGGAAAAAACAATTAGTTTGAATTTGCCTCAGTACGTCGGCGACGAGCGCAATAAATGTTGACATGCGAGTCTTAACAAAATATCACGCATCAAATGCGATTGTGAGGCATGCCATAATACAAAAACATATTTGAACAAATACATGTAGTTATTGGAGCAGAAAGCTATAACTTATTTTTTTTCTTAGGATGGTTTTATCAAATACGCGCCGGGAGAAAACTATCATGCGTATGAC
Source organism: Ophioderma brevispina (assembly GCA_023653785.1). Lineage (NCBI taxonomy): Eukaryota > Metazoa > Echinodermata > Ophiuroidea > Amphilepidida > Ophiodermatidae > Ophioderma > Ophioderma brevispina. The sequence continues at coordinate 38,612 of JAMKCH010078463.1, read as the reverse complement.
CGTGGGGTTGAGATGGATATTTTCGTCAAGGATTCTGGAGGCCAGGACGATTTAATAGGAAATGTAAGTAGTAATGGTGAACATGATGGTGGTATGGTAGTAGTTAAGTCAAGATCCTCAATTCCGTGACTAATCTTTGGCAAGTAAGGTTGGACGATTGATTTGACTTCAAAGGACATTTTAGAAGGTTTTTAGCCCACATGTCCCTCTGGAAAATGTCGGCAATTTCCACAGGAGGGGGTAAAGTTTCTACAGGGGTAATTTTTAAATAATGGTCCAAATAACGTTTAGTATAGCTCAAATTGTTCGTGTGGTAACAAGGAGTAAAAAAAGTCTATGGTGACCTGTCTGTAAAATGCATCGTTATGGAGATATACAGCAAAATAAGCTAAAGGTCAAATGTTTATTCAGCAAAGGTCAAGGTCTTATACTGGTTTGATTGAGTTTAAAAGTATCTTTAAAAAATTGATAAAATTACATTTAATTAAATTATGTAGGGTATACCTACACTTGTAGCATCTGGAATTTTGTCCCCATTGAAGTGTGTGGGGAAAGTGCCCCCTCCCTGTAACCACGAGAAGATGCCAAGAGGGCAGATACAGTGTGAGTCAATAAAAACCCTACATTCAGGAAAGATTTTTTTCTTCAAAGGTTAAACGTTATTTTTGCTTGAATGTTTGCTTGGTTGTTTACAAGGATATATAAATAAACAGGCTATCAGAAGATTTTTATTTAATGTCTTTCGGACTTTGGGTTCAGAAACTATGTCGATTTTGCGGAGAGACCTAAAAATTCTTGTTTGGCCGATTTTAGCCATACAGTGCTAAAGAGAGATTGACACCGACGTATACCATAACACATTATAGCCAAGACAATTCACACATGCAATTTCAGATGGTATCGATTTCTTCTCGACAAAAACATATCAGTTTGAAAAAACGGTATATTGTGTAACATAATTAAAGTAAAATATCTTCAACAAATTCAATTACCATTGTTCAATCATAAAGAGTCAGTTATTGAAAATCACTCCATATCAATTTCTCAGTTAATGAACATAATGAAACTGCTCAGAGATTTTTTGTTTTACATCTCTAAGATAATTATTTTGCACAAATACAGCATACTCAGCGTCCATAAATTGCGAGAACTAAAGCTGAAGTTTTCTGTAAATAAATTGGAATTAAACTTAAAATTCAATATTGCATTGTTTTTTCAAGCGGAAAACAAAACCTTCTATGGCTTCACTTTGGCTCTTAAGTTCGCTGTAGATTAAAATCATGAAATATCGCGGAACCAAAGTAAATGTGGCCTTACACCAAATATCTTGAATTTCTTATTTGGGAAATTGAACATTTTTTTCACTCTGCATTTTCTTTTGTAATCTCCGGGATATTATTTTTTATAATCCTTCAATTCTCCCACCTTCTATTGTTTAACAATAATTTGGTGTTAAATGGTTTTACTCAAATCACTGCTGAAGACCATGTTACTCTATGTAAAGGTAGTGGCGTGGTCTAGTGGTTAGCAAGCTTACCTCTGGAGCAAAGGGTCCTCGGATCGAATCTCAGTGGGACCACTTGCTGGATTTAATTCGGGAACTCCATTTGGGATTTGATTTGTATAACAGATATTGAATAAAACCTGAATGCCACTTTCTCCATGGTTCATTTGAAATGGGCAAATGAACCATGAAAGCTTGCATCCGGTGTGTGTTTCGTGTAGTGTGTTTGAATGTTGCAATATGGCGCTGTTTAAGCTGCTGCCTCCAAGTTGCATTGTTTCTGTCTAGTAATTATTAAGTTGTAAAGTCTCTAGCAATTTGGCCTATAGGCCACGATTTGAGATTAAAATAAACCTTGATTATTATTATTAAACGATGCATCTTTGTTTGGCTGAAAATCGGCCAAACAGTATTTTTAAGTCCCTCATCAAAATATAAGCATAACTTGTTCCTCCAAAGCCCAATGACAAACCAAATAAACGTTTTTTTCTTCTGAAAGCCACTTACCTCTTTGATAACTCAAAGCAAACATTTGAGCAAAAATAATTCTTAACTATTTTAATTATTTTTATTCTGAAGGTATGGTGTTTTTTTTATCACACGTTATACCAACTACTTTAAATCAAGGTAATTTTAATCAATTTTAAGATACTTTAACTCAATCAAACCAGTATAAGAACTTGACCTTTGCTGATAAACAATTTTAACGTTAGCCTCTTTTTTTTTTGGCTGTATATCTCCATAACGATGCATTTTACAAAACAGGTCACCTAGACTTTTTTACTCCTTGGTACCACATGAACAATTGAGCTATACTAAACGTTATTTGGACCATTATGTAAAGTTTACCCCTGTAGAACTTACCCCCTCCTGTGATTGCCGACATGTTCCAGAGGGACATTGGGCTAAAACAGTCTAAAACGGTCTTCTGAAGTCAAATCAATCGTTAAACCTTACTTGCCAAACATTAGTCACGGAATTGAGGAATTTTGGACTTCACTATAGTGATGATGAAGTGACGGTGTTATTGACATTGGCGCTTATAATGAAATATGGGTACATGCACTATATTTTATTTTAAAATTGGCCATCATTATTAGAAATGAAGTTAGACAAATAGGAGAACAAGGGAATTTTAGACCATATAATTACTCATATCAAATAATGTTTCTTCTCATTTTTTTTTCTTGTTATCCTATTGTTTTTGTTTTGTTGTTGGTAGGTGTGGCCAGGTGATAGCGTTGTTCCAGACTAACACTTCTCCTAAAACACTGAGTATGGCCGAATGTTGTGGGCAGACTTTTACAAGGACATTGAATACGACGCCCTCTGGATAGTATTATACAAACCTATTACAAAGTGTTTAACATTCTATTTTATCCATCTGGTTAAATAGCATTGATAAAGTTGATTAAAACGAATAGTGATTGCAGTCACAAAGACAGTCCAGTACTAAAACTGTGCACGCTTAACGAGACATAATGGCATGAAAAGAATTGACATAATGAAAAGGACCCTTACTGAAATCACTTTGGATGTTTACATTCTGTGAAAACATAAACAAACAGGAAGAATTCCGGGGAGGTGGCAGGACGTTTGTGGCAGTTTTCTGGAACAAGGATGCTGACAGTACTGCAGCATTTACCAACTTGAAGCATGGTGTCAACAGCTCACAGACCATTGCTATTTGTAGATGTGCTAATCCCAGCTAAATCCATCTTTCACCTGGGTTGGTACATTTTGTGAGCCCCCTTTGTCCTGCTCCCATTTAATCAGCAGTCTTGACGGAATAAGTACGTATTCACGTGCACTTTAATTCCGTCAAGGCTGCTGATTCAACTGGGAGGCAGACAAAGTGGGTGAGTAAATGTCCAACCCCTTCAACCTGCCAGATCATTAATTACAAGTTCTAAAGTACAACGCCTGAATCCCGGTCTCGATGCTTTTGAATTGTGTCGCACAACATGCTAGATACACTGTAAATTCTGTCAGGGATGTGAAAACTTTACTTTTTGTTCCTTTTCGAGAAATTGCCACAAACTGCCACCTCCCCCCTGGAACTCTTCCTGTTTTACTGTTTTTTAAACAAAGTAACATCCAAATTATTTTCAAACTCGTGGAAGTGATTTCAATAAGGGTCCTTTTCATTATGTCAATTTTTTCATGCAATTATGTCCCTTTAAGAATATAGATGTTGAGATTCTTCAATTGCAGTTGATGCCCATATCAACTTCCATCTTGGTGGCTATATTGATTTTTTTTCTTCTCTCTTCGTAGAACCACCCCCTCTCTGATTCAGAATCAGCAAAACAAAAAACCTGTCTAGAAGCCGTTAGAAAACATTATATATCTAATAAAACAAGGTTGCTATTAGTTTGAATCATTAGCCTGCACTAAAACGAAAGCAAAACAAATACAAAATCACCATCAAAAAGTTATGGAAGTAATACCTTTCTTTATTTTGTTCTTCTTTGCTTTCAAAGGACATGAACGAACCTTCCAACTTCTACCAAGGCTCAATAGAAGGATGTCAGAAGAACAGATGGAATTATCCTCCATATTATCCAAGTAAGCGTTGCTACGCGCCACACACATATCGCCCCGCCGATACACATTAATACGTATACACACCCGCACCTACACACATAAACAGACACCTACATGGCTCGAATGCACGTTGAGCACAAGAGTGTGTGTTTAATTTATTTCTCTCGTTTACATATACCAATCTTCAAAACTGCTCCGATTGCAGATGTCGAGTTCCAATACTGTTAGTTCCATTTGGCCCAAATACCGAAAATAATATTCATCAAATAATACTTTGCTAAAGTGTTTTCCCTAAAGTTGAGTCCACGGATCCCCCCTCCCATGTCCACCAACAGAGGTAATGGGAACCATGTCCACTAAGTGTGAAAGGGACATTTCATGATCCATAGGCTTATCTTTAAAAGAAAATTTTGGATTTTGATATTTTTTGAACCGTTGACCTAAGTATAGACCGTATTCAATAGCCAACAATGTTGGTGGACAAGATGCATACATTCCAGGACTACAATACATTCACCTGTCAATGATCCCTGAGCAATCGCTAAACATGGATCGATTGACAGGTGAATGTATTGTAGTCCTGGAATGTATGCATCTTGTCCACCAACATGTCTGGTGGCTGACGTCATATTGAATACGGTCTATACTTGCAGATTCGATTAGCTCTGGAACAAAATCAGGATTTTGTGTTTTCTGTCTGTAAGACGACGAAACATCCTTGGTCTACGGACCCAAGACGGACCCTACTCTAAGGGTCCGTCCATCCTTAAAACATTTTCCGTTGCCTTAAACGGAACGAAATTGCAACATGGTTGCACCGTGCGACTTCTTGAGTTCTTGACCATTTTTATTGCATTTACAAACACTTTGTGCGTAGTCATTTTTCACAAACTCAGAAAAGGACAGTCCAGTCACTTGCACATGATAATTAGAGCGTGTTCAGTATTAACTGGTATAAACAAGACGTCGGATTAATTCATTCTGCGGTGGGTGTTTTCGTGAAATTTCAAGCATAGGTCGCAATAAAGAACATTTTGATGTAGACAAATTAAAGAAAATAATTCAAAGTTATTGTTAATTAATCAGGTTAACAAAACTATGTTTAATGGAGTTCATTCCAGAACATTAACTTAATTCCATTCAATTATCTAATCTTAACGGCACCAAACACCAAAAATGCCAATGCACTGAATGAGTAAAATGCACTACGTCCCGGATGTATCGCTTGCGTCATCAAATGAAGACGTTTGATGGGCACGAAATAGCGTGGTATCCCGGTCATGGGACCGGGACCAAAAGGGAACCTTGTTCGAGACCGACCCAAATTTACGACTTTTATCTTTCCTCTCTTCCGTTATTCCTTCACTCCCTCCCGGGAGTTTAACCCGAAGAGTAACTTATAAATGTCGCTTCTATATAAGTTGCGTTTTTGGCGAACGTACAGTCAGACACTAAGAGATCAATGCAAAAATATACTATACCATTCATGGTGACAAGGAGCAACCACAATATTCTCTTTCTTTCAGGAATCCTTGGCGATGTGATCTACGACAAAACTATCTGCATGGACGCCGTCCACGAGGGAGGATCCCACTATGATACTCATAGCTTGTTCGGCCATACCATGAGCATTGCATCTTATGAGTGAGTTTGGATTATTGAACCCAAAAGGTTGATCATGTTCAAATGAATGTCGATCCTAAAACAAGTGTTTGACACTGGCTGTGTTTTTTTCAGAATGTATTGGTGTTAACATGCAACCCTCGTCTACTTGAGCCATTTTTTGTAACAAAACTCCCGAAGGGGGGATGTTACCACCCCCTGCGATTTTCGTTACTGAACATCCAATTCCTGTAAATGTAGTACCACAGGGTATCTATAGATTTTCTTCTTTCCATTGGTATCAAAATAAATACCAACATCCACATTATGACGTCACTATGACGTCATATGTTGAGGAAAGTATGAAAATACTGAATATTGGGTGGAAAATTGATATTTTGCAATTTTAGCGACTCAAAGACATTATAACTCTAAAATGCTCTCATTATATAAAACTAGTCGTTTTCCATCAAGTAGAGCCAAAAACCGCTTGAAAATCGGATATTCCTAACATTTTTGGCGAAAAATTGGATTTTCCCCTATGTGTGTCTATGGAAATTGACAATTTTGCTAACATGCGAACTTTATGACGTCATTGTGACGTAATGCTAGGAATGTTGGCACTGATTTTGGAATCAATGGTAAGAGGAGGACCATAGCTATCTATTGGTACCAAAATCAAGTGCCATGATGTTCCTGTGTTGTGCTAGGTATGCTGGTACTTCTCTCTCGAAGGGGGGGTGAGCCACCCCCCCCCCCTCCATCATTTTGGGATCACCCTGTATCTTACCCATACCCCGGTTAATGTTTGTTTTTGGATGAAAAGGAGCGGAAAATGTCAATTGACAATTACATTAAATAATTTGCCACCAAATTTCAAAAAGGGGGTTTTAGCAAGCCGGGGAAAAAACCTGAAGGGGGTTGGTTACCCCCCCCCCTTCGGTAGACGAGGGTTAACTTAACACTTCTGAAAACTTCAGAATATAAATCATGATATTGTTAATACTCATATTTAAGCGTCACTGTAAGTTTGTAATTAATCTTAGACCTTGAACTATATACATGTACTTGTTACAGCAAAACAGAAAAATCCATCTTTGACTTTTAAAATGCACTAAATAATGTATCTACTCCACTGTATCTTCCCATTTTAACATTTCGGGCCCACACATCGCCTCCAAACAAAACCATATCCTCGACAATATACACGAAGAGACACGAATAAAAAACTCAGCCTACATATAGTATGTATATGATTGTTGTTATTCTAAGCGTAATATTCACTTTTCCTCTCTCAGTGCACTCAAAACAATGTGGCCAACGAAGCGCGGAGTCGTTTTAACGAGGTCGTCGTTTACAGGAACCCATCGCTACGCAGCTCATTGGCTCGGTGACAACCAGAGTTTTTGGTCTAACCTGGGATGGAGTATAAGTATTATAGGTTTGAAAAGCTTCTTTCTCCGAATCTTCTTTCTGCGAATACATATTTCATATCATTTTGACTCTCTTTTGAATTTCCAAAACAAAAAATCCAATAATCAAATGCAAATTCTTATTCGTTCTTTCTTTACCGTGCCCCTTGGTATTACTCACTCGTCACGTTTTCTCTTCTCGTGTTTCTCACTCTTTCATCTCTCTCCCCTCTCTCTCTCTTGGTTACTTCACACTTAGTCTCTTCACCTTTCTAGCATATAGAACAAGAAGATAATTACAACGTTGATCCCGCGACCTAGTGGGGCCCTTTTTTTTCAGTATGACTGTAGACAAATTGACCTTTGATAACCCTATGTGACCTTTGACAACATTCGCAACACACGCACTGGCGAACGATCAACGTTCATGCAGTAATACGCCTTATGTTGACTTTATAAGTGGTGGGTTTCATTTCAATATATTCTAGCTTTAGAATAGTGTTGCGAGAAATGTAATGAGAAACAAAGCCAAACACAGAGTTACTTCGGCATTTCCATTTATATTATATTCTCTTTATTCATTCAATTTATTTCTCAATGCTTCAAAACATTACAAAACTTAGAAAGTACTTTTTTCGTTGTTTGATTTTTCAGGACTGTTGGCGTTTAGTATCTTTGGTTTCCCATATGTAAGTAGAAACATTCAATCTGAAATGTAATTTTTCTGATATATTGTTTTCGTCTGTGTGAAACATACGATTTGGTTTCAACTTTTCATTTACTTAAGGTCAAAAATGAATATGAATATCGCATAATGTGTAGACCCTGGAAAATAAAGGTTTGAATAATTATCGAAGTAATTGACACAACGATCTAATGGTAGTATGCTTTAATTGAGTTGAGATGTCGCAAGATTTTTCACTCATGCTACATTTTACTTTTATAACCAAATAATATGAATAAGTCTTGTTTGGTTTGAAAAAACCGTTACACTTTACATCTCCATTCGCAAGATAAAATTATCGAAAATACAGATTGGTGCGATATCCGTGGATTCTATATAATTTTAAACCAGAGTTCTTGTGTCAGAGATGGATGCAAGATACAATTTAGTGATTTATCGTTACTCTTGCAACCACAGCGCGGATTGATCTTGCAATGATGAGCGTATGGTAGTAAGAATACAACAGAACAGAATAACAGAATATAATGCTCATAGTAACTGTGTATTGTTTGTTTGTTTGTTTGTTTGTTTCTTGTCTATAAATGTAGACCGGCTCTGACATCTGCGGTTTTTGGTTTAACACCACTGAGTCTTTGTGTCAGCGGTGGATGCAGCTGGGGGCGTTTTACCCATATTCGAGGAACCATAATGCGGATGGATCTCCCGATCAGCGAATGATAGTAAGAGACTTGTCTAAACACCATCGAGAATGAATATCATTTCCTACTGGTCTGCCCTCATTATCATGACATTAGAAATTTAATCCCATTTTAGTATCATAAGCATCCTTCACATTTCACATTAAACAATTGCTTTGTAGTACTAATGAACAAATTATTCAAAAGATTAGTAAATATATTTACATTTCAATGAAACGGCGTAACGAATCTATTCTGTACACTTTAAATGAAGTGTTTAGAAAGTATGGACAAAACATGTTTTGATCATGTTTAAATCCTAATATGTTTAGAATTTAAACATAATAAACATGTTTAAATCCTAAACATGTTTAGGTTTTAAACATATGTTAAACATGTCCATACTTTCTAAACACTTCATTTACAGTGTAATAAGATTCTTTTAAATGATTGTGTTTAATGATTATCTCCAAATCTTGTTAAATGAGTATATTCTGTATAATCATTGTGCTTTATAAGTACCCTCTACTTTTTGCATATATTATGTATTGTAATTTTATGAGATTGAATTGGGCCAGTGGCCTGCATCAATAAAACTTGAACTTGAACTTGAACTTATCATCGGCTAGTTAGCATAGCTGTCAAATTGCTCACCTCTATTTTCAGTAAACACACAACATTGTAAAAACATATTGCATTGTAATTATTTTTATTAAAATGTTATCAAAATATAATGTATCTAGTCTTAGATGGTGTCCAAAACATTTCATTTCTAAATACTTCTTAAAATGCCCTTAATCGCATTGTTTGAACCCATTAAACTCTCTAGTGCTTTGAAACTTAGTACGCTGGTAAAAAAAAAAAAGAAGTTGACCTTTCCCTATTCTCTAGAATTTCGTAAATGATATAAAACTCGACATCCGCCCGTAACACACCCTACGAATTTAAGTCATAGCAATAAACAAGCAAGTTATTAAATTAATCTATGCTAAGCTTTGCATCCAATTCAGCCGCAACTCCAACGGCTTTCAGTGACGAGATGACCGATTATCTCAGAGATTCGCTCGTCCTTTATCGCTTGCTGCCGTTTCTATACACGTAATGTACGCGCAACAGTCAGGGCAATACAGTGTTCGGCCGTTGATGCATGAGTAAGAACATATACTTATTTTTCTATTTTCCCTGCTTAAACTACAATCTTTACATCATATCATATATTTCTTGTTCTTTTGAATATTTGGTACACTGTCATTCTTTCATTGTGTTCACATTTTAACACCAAGCGATGTTTTCATTATCTTGAGCCTGGTCGAATGATTATAAAAGATGCATAAGATTAAAGTTAAAGTCCATGTAGGTCACCACTATCATCGCCACACACGCTCATCACCATGAGCGCAGCTCATCACCGCGAGCGAAATTCATATTCAAAACAGAGATCCTGTTGTGGAACATCCCTTGCAATATATCATAACTGTGATTATGACTCTTTAAGTAAATATTTGATACGTGCCGGTGATACATGTACTAAGTGTAGCGAATTTTTTTTGTTTCGTCGACCCATAAACATGTCCACTTTCCAATATAAGCAATGGTTTCCGGCAGAGGGTAAACCGCCTGTTAAACCGCCTGTTATGTAATACTTTCAAGGGCGATTGCATAAGACCCCATCTACAGGTAAACCTTTAAGGGACGCCCTACCTTTGAATTACCATGAATCTTTCATCATAGGTTCCTTATAACCACAACATTGCCACATAGATACTGAAGTCCTTTCAAACGAAAAAATACTGCTCTCAAATGCTAAAAACTATACCGGTTATTGCCCTCTCACTACCAATCATCAGAAATACTTATCCTGAAATACAGTATTGCTAATTCTTCTACCGATTTCCAACCGCAAGTAAACCTCTAGCATTGATAGGCACGTTCTTATGGGGTCCTTCTTTCTTATAACTCCGGTACTTGAAGAGGTAATTCATTACATGGAATTGTTTCGCCTAATATTAACCTCAAGCATCATAATGAGCGCATACATATTGTACTTTGTACTATTGTACTTTACTAATATAAACGGGGTTGATTTACGAGGGTTAATCTTATGGCAATGAGTGATTTTTAGTACCCTAAGACACATATACAAATAGGGCCTCTTTTTCCAAAATTTTTGTTAGACATGTTGTTAAGTCTCTCCTTCCAAATTTGCGTATCCCGTTTTCCCGTTAAGGTTTGTTTAGCTTAGATATTGTTGTTTTTGTTGTTCGTCTCTTTTTTGTTGCTTTTTTTTTTTTGTTATGTTTTTTATTTACCTATGTAATTTGTCCTATAGCACCTCTTCTTTTATAATTATTGTAATATTGAGTATATTTTCTGTATGTATTACAGGGCCACAATAACCATAAGCCCATCGGGTTGTCCATTACTGGTCCTAGCATATCATACTCATTACCTCACCGTTTATCATTAGGACAGTCTCATTGCTACTTTATGTATTATTATATATTATACTGTATTTTAAATTTCTGTACGTTTCGATATGTTATGCGAATAAAATTGAATGATTGAATTGATTGATAGATAACTATCCCAATTTATCGCAATTTCCCAGCCGCTATATGAAGAGGTGTGCTGTATAAAATTCACATCTGAATTTGTATGCAAAATATACCAGTTATCTCCATTTTCGGCGTCTATCTATGTAAGAGAATTAACGTTTTAGACGACCTCATAGATCCAAATAGAGCCTTGCATTGAGGCCTTCTTTGTGTTAGAAATGTTGCTTACCTCTTATAGTTTTATGCAAAAAAGCAAGAAAAAATATACTCAAACTTAATATATCCCTTAATGAATATTGAAAATACAACTTCAACCAATTCGATTATCATGATGAGTATTTAAAGGAAGTCTGTGCTGATTTTAATTTGATACATATATAGGGTGCCATATCTGTTGACGGATATTTTCCAGATTCAAGATGGTACGACTATATACGGTATGTATTTCAATAGCATTTATAGAAAACTATTTAGCATTAAATTACATTGTGTATATTTTGTATAGAAATATTAAACTTGAACTACAGTATATCACAAGCTCAGAAATAGTAAAGTCCTAGTTGTTGGTCGGAAAAATTATTCGGAGGTGCAGGTATCATCTTGGTGGCCTCGTTGATATCATTCCACTGTAGAATCGGTCAATTCAGTCTAGACTTGTCCATCTTGTTAAGAACTAAGAAAACAGATTACATAATGGAGATCAATTGTGTAGTAAGCTGAACATATAAATAAACATAAAGTAACAAACAGCATGTATATTCTAGTTATTTTGCCCCATTTTGGCTAAATTTTTACTATGAATTTTTTATAATTGGTAGCGCGACTTCGGTCCGTTCCGCAATATTCACTACTTCCCCGTCCTGGTGACACCATGGCGTACCGCCCCACGGTATTCCCCGTTCCTCGTTTAAAAGTAATTTAGGTCATGTTTATTGCGTGTATTTTGGGCGCAGCACGGGTACCCCCCCCCCCCCCTTAGATGCTCAGGTAATGAGATTGTATAAAATGACGTAGGTTTTATTATGGTAATAGACCATCATACAAGCGGCTGGCCTAGCCCTGTAACTAGGTGTAAAATGTAAAACAATGCATGTACACTGCCGTATGTGCAGACTTGGTACATCATAAACTGAGGCCATATATCATGTATTACGATGTATGAAAACTTACTCAGAAAGTACGGGGCCAGTATTTATTATTATAAGGAATTTAGATTAAAGCCAAATTTAATGTAGGCCAGCCGTCTTTGGAATTGATACGGCTGTAAAAACATTAATGTGGTCTGCATTATGTCTAGGGACTAGAAGTAAATGCTGTAATCATAGCTCTAAGCCCAGGTTTTCGAAGTCAATCTTGGAATTAATCATTTTATGTTAAGACTCACCATTAGGCCGTGTTTTGGTTAATGTTTTCCGTTGTGGCATCATCCCGTAGCGCAAACTTCCCTACGTTGGTGATCCACGCATGTTGGAAAAGTACATAGTGACTTGGAAGTCTATTTATATCGCGGCGGTGGATCCTGAGCAGACCGTTCACTGGCCGATCAGCAATCCAGGCATTAGGATGAGGTTCAGTAGAATTTTGGTAATTTGCCCCATTCTGGCCTATTCTGGACCAAATTAGAGCTCAGGATTTTATATGTAGATGCCGCCTGGTCATTTTAGTGCCCCGTATGAGAGCCGTTTTTTCGAGTCCGTACTTTTCGTTTAATCGTAAAAATACGATTTTCCCAATTTTTGTACATGAAGGCTCTTTGTTTTGATGGCAGCCGCTAGTGATTCGCCGTGGGTTTTCATGGGAAGAAACCATATTGAAAAATAGTAGCGTAGCATGTAATGACGAGATATATTAGGCGAAATAATTATGTTAAAATGGAAAGTAATTTTGATGGATTATATTTGTATAGAAAAGGTGAAAACTAGGTCAGAATTAGGAGTGAAAATAATCAGGATGTACGAGTAAGTACAGGGGTATTTCGCAATCTCGGGAAGCTGTCGACCATGGGAGTGCTGGGTTTTGGGCCAATCCTGGGAATAGCATATAAGTGTATGTAAATGAGTTTCCGGGACTTGTGGCTTGGCGCTGCCATTGGCGGGGGGACTTCGCGCAGCGTCCTCTCCTGCGCTCTGGCGTAGTGAACAATGTGATTGGTTGGGATTCTGCGACTGTCGTTCCGGATTGGTTAGGAATGTCCGACACCTCAGCAGGATCACTAGCAGTTTCCGTAGGCCTTAGCCTTTGTATTTAAAACTACTTGGAAATTATTCCTCCGTGGCAGTGAAGTTGAGTTGAGCTGAGACCGCCCGCGCTTAAGAGGAATGTAGAAAATACAAGATAAGAATAGATTATAACTATAGAGATTAAAAGAAGATGTAGAGGCAGCAAAGCGAAAGAGCGTTAGCAGAAGGACGGGGAGAATATTTTGAGACGACTAGGATTATTTTAGAAAGAAGAGAGAAGAATCGTTCATAATTTAGAGTCCACGCTACTGTAGGAGAAGATAGGAGTAATTTTGCAAAGTCTACTTGAAGTGACTTTGAGTTAATAATTATATTTCGTGGTGTGAAAAGGAAGTAATTTGTGCTCGGCGGTACAAACTTATCAAAAGAGAGACCATGTCATTTACCTGTACCGTTACGGCCGTCATTTTTGCTTAAAGTTGTTGCACAAGTCGGGTAAATTGTCGGGAGGGATTGTTCAGTCTTTATAATTATCTGTACTCACGTTGGAGGGAAATCAAAATTATACTAATTTAAAGACATAATTGTAATAGTTCAACACTTTCGGACTGGGATTTCATAATTTAGGCCCTTTTCGCACTTTCCCAAAATGCCAAATTAATTCATCGCATTTTTGACTTCAATTAAATACATAAAATAATCAAGATAATAAATAATTGCTCATGAGTACAAAGTTAGAGAATTAGGTGAATTAATTGGATGTGAGTCGGACTTTGCTAGGTCTTCCTGTCATGTAATTTTAAGTCCGAACTTTGTAATAATTGTGTAATTTTAAGACTGTGAAGAAAATTACATCTCCACTCCAGTTAGGCTGTCATTATGCTCGATTGCTTGCGTCTTGATTGACTGATAATTGTGAAAAATTTAGATCACTTGTGTTCTCGTGTGAGATTATTTATTTGTTGGTTTCCTATGATAAAGCTGAAATAGGTAATTAAAGTGACAAAAGAATAAGTGGGAAAATTCGCGAAAAGGCATGAAATGGATGGTAAAATTGGAGGAGTTCACAGATATAAAAAGGAAGTCGTTTAGACACACCACTTATGCTCTTGGGAGAGGGTGGAAGTACTTTCAGTTTGCAGGTTTTGATGTCCGATTCTGACATTCTTCTGGATGAGGGAGTTGACTGGAGAAAAGTTGAAGCAGAGTGTCGCAAAGAATTGATGGACCTGTGCAAACTCCGAGAGTGACGCTCCTCCTGCACCAACCTCCGCAGTAACGTTCCTACCAACGCCGAGTCCTGCGCATCGATCTACCAACACCAGTGACGATTATACTACACCAAATGCGCACAGACACTCCTACCAACTCCGAGTGCTCCGAGCTCCTGCGCATCGCCCCTACCAACTCCGAGTGGAGCTCCTTCCACACCAAACTTCGCCCCGGCGCTTCTACCAAGTCCAAGTGCTCCAAGCTCTGCGCATCGCTCCTACCAACTCCGAGTGGCCGCTCCTTCCACACCAAACTTCGCACCAGCGCTCCTTACAAGCCCAAGTGCTTCCGAGTCAGCGCATCCATGAGCATACCAAATCCGAGTTGGCGAGCCTCAACACAGACTGCGCACCGGACACTCATACCAATTCCAAGTGCTCCGAGATTCTGCGCACCGCTCCCATCCGCTCCGAGTGGCGCTCCTCCTACACCAGGACGCGCATCGACGCTCCTACCAACTCCCAGTGCTCCGAGATTATGCGCACCGCTCCCTCCGGGGGCTCCGAAGTGGCGCTCCTCCTGGCACCACCTGCCCAACCCGGGGACGGGCTCCTACCAGCGCCGAGGTGCTCCGAGTTTCTCGCCTCGCTCCTACCAAACGCCGAGTGAACGCTCCAACCCGCTCAGAGATTTGTGCGAACCGCTCCTACCACTCCAAGTGCTCGAGTTGCTTGCGCCTCGATCCTACCAAAACACCGAGGTGCCGCTTCTCATGCTCCGAGTTTCTGCGCATCGCTTCCAACCACTCCAAGTGCTCCGAGATTCTGCGCCCCGCTCCTACCAACCCCGAGTGACGCTCTTCCTGGTCCGAGCTTGTGCGCACCGCTCCTATCCACTCCAAGTGCTCCGAGCTTCTGCGCCCCGCTCCTACCGACACCGAGTGGCGCTCCTTCTGTTCCAGAATTCCCGCAGCACTCATATCAGCCTTAGCACTCCGAGCTCCGCCGTGCACCTACCCCAGCCGAGCCAGCCAGAACCAATCCACTCCGCACGTGGCCTCAACAGAAAACTTATTCCTAATCCATCACGAAGAGCGATCTGCGCGAGTAGTACTGCATCAAGTACCAGCTCGAGGATCCCTCTCTGAGTACCAAGACTTAATGCTGCTGTTGAGACTACGCTCTCCTCGACTAGTGATGACCATTGGTGGATAGGTTAGGCGTTGGGACACAGAACCAGTGCTGCTTGCATATAGTGGTGATAATTACGCCCCTCATCGCCTCCTCCTCCTCCTCCTCCCTCCTTCTCCGCTCTCCGCAGGCTTTCGTACATTCTTTCCCTACTTTTATTCCACTCGGTACGTCCCAGGTTTATGGAGTGTGGAAATGCCCTTCACAGTACTCCCCTACCTCTCAGCCAGCCCTCTCCAACCCCACTCGTCTCTCGTATTGTGTGTTACCTTGTACTTGCGTGCGCCCGTCCCACAATACCACTTATAAGAATCAAGATTGTCAGTATAAATCCCTCCTTAAGTCCGCATCGGGGTTCCCTTATTGTTATTTACTGTAGGTATACTTCCTCGAAACGGACCCAGGCCCCCTTTAAACATCTTAAGTTAGGGACTCTCTGACCGCCTCGCCGAAAACGGGGGGTTTGAGGTAATAACATTGCGTTTGTAGTACTATTGTCTTTATAGATACAGAAGTATAATCGCCGCACTGCGTGCGTCAGTGTGCGCAGCCGCTTACGATGGTGTCAGAGAGATACAAACCCTCTACGTCACGTTCCGCTGAAAACACCCCCATATGGTAGATACTGCGAAACATTTAAGATGAAGATGTAATTTACGTGGTTCCTTTAAGTCACTGTTAGATTAACACTAGAAAAATTAGCCCCCGGTGGCCATTGTTTATTTATCCAGATCGCGATCTGATCACAAATTAGCATTGCCAACTGGATACAATCAATTCAGATTTTATGATAGGGGAGAAGAACTAGAAGCGGCTTAGCGTGGGACACAAAGATATTATCTGTCCTATGGACTACATTATTACATGTACGAGGAGGAGGGTTTATCATACCAACCTCAGCAACTCAGCACGTACACATTTTTCAGTAGGTTATTGGAGTAGTACAGTAAAGGACCATATCAGACGTACCTCAGATACCAGAGAAATTCAATTTAAATAAAATACATTTTGGAATTAATTTAAATACATAAAAAGAGCTACGCAAAGAAAAATTAGGGTTAGTCTGGAAAGGTAAACATAACGGCCTATGAGCAACATAAAATACCCTCTGACGCACATCGATCGGTCATTTGGAGATCAAGCAGTCGGGGGTTTGGGGTTCGACGCCTCCCTTTATTTAATTACGCAATAGTCGGTTAAAATTGCCTTTCGTCGGCAAATATAGGATTGGACTTGTGGCCAAATTCAGTATTGATTTGATTATTTAAACCTATTAATTATTTAAAAAAAAATTTTATTACTAATTTTGTCGCAAGAATTACATTCCATTGATAGTTGAATTGTAGCCAATTGCGACGACCGCAATCTTGAGATAGGGAAAGTTGAATACTGCAATTGTCAATCTATTAAATTTCCCAATTGCATTGTGGTTAATGCGTATTTTGTGGCTAATTCTGAAAGCTGAAGAGCATCAAAAGACTTTCTTAGGTTTCCTCACACTTTCATTTTTAACTCTGAGGCTAAATATTGAAATCGGGTTTTTTAGAAATAATGTTAAAGGCAACCATCAATCTTTGAACATTTGTTTTCCCAGTCGTCAATTACCAAGTGGGACTTATTGTAGCAATGGAGACGCGTCCTAACTATACAGCGACAGGGTCATCTATTCTGGATGACGGTGATGACGAGAGGGTACCTATCGTGATGTCTACAATTTTCTGATTCTCATGAAACGTTTACTCTTGCACTTCCCAGTTGTTTTAGATAAATGATTAAGTCTTAGAAATAATAAGAAGTAAAAAAAAGGAGGAATAAATACAAATTAACAATAATCCTCGTTCCACACTTGACTAATAAGCGGTTACTATCTGAACGGTTACTATATCTGAAAACCGTTAGCCCAGAGGGGGTACGAGGAATCGAACCCAATGGTCCAAGTCGTCCCTGCGGCACGCCATGGCATTATCCTTAGATTTGTATGTTTGCAGCACGTGATACCGTGATACCAACATTTGCATGTAACACCAAAACACAAGATCGAAATCAAACTAATTTGGGCAATTGTGAATAAGCTTTCTTTCAGATATCAGGTGAACCATAAAAGCTATTATACAATCTCGAACAAATATTATATTCATATAAAACATGAATACACCATAAAGTAAATACATTTGCTTATATAATATCAGAAACAAAGAATACGATGAACAAAATTGAATATAGTCAAAACATACTTGCTGCTGATATCCCCTGTGTTTCAGCATTTCACAATATTACTCTTACAGCTGCTGTTTGTACAGATTTTTGACTTCTTACGATAAATGTTTTTACGTCCTGTATTTCAGACACCGAAAAAAGTGGAGCATATCTACTTGTAGAAATGAACTGTCTTAATGTAAGTGCCAGTGATGTTCGAATTAGTTTAATCAACGTCGAACTTATATCCAGGAATACAAACATCTTAGTGATAGTGAGAGCATAATCATGGAATCCTCATTTAGTTTTGCCATCAATTTGGATACGGCATTTCTCATTGGTTTATATCATCATACCTAATTCAATATTCAATATGCCTCTTCCAAATATCAAGCTCAAAGAGCCTCATCGAGCCGACGACAATACTAACCCATTGTGTTGGTGATTGGCTCAAAATTTCACATAAGTTCCGTTATGACCAATCGTCGATAGTAGTACGTCATTGGGGCTGCGGTAAGTTGTCTGGTCTGTCTGTGCTAACAAAGGTATACTTGTTTGACCACCATTCTTATATCTTTCTTTATATTCCGTCATGCTTGTGTGTCTAATTTTAAGCACCTGCGTTAACCTGTATGTCTGTCTGTCTCTCAGTTTGAACGTTTGTTCTCAATACTTTGTCCACGCGAGTCCTTTTCAAAGTTTTGACTAGAATAGCAATAACTTCCATCCTCTGGCAATAAGGTACTATATAAATCTTAATTGTAGGTTAGCCTACCCTCTATACCCTTGTGCTGTTTATTTTTTACAGAGCCCATTAACTCTCACACCAGTAAACGAGGTTACCGTGAAGCGGATAAACTGCATTTTGAAATATAACCGTCCTACGGCCAGATGACCCGCCCTGCTGTAATTAACTATAATGGAAAGCAGATTTTTCCACCCATTACGAATATGATGCCAGTTTGAATGAAGTTAATGAGTTATATGGCCCTCCTCTAACACCTGAGTTGAACAACCATTTTTGAACCGACCAAGGGTTCCGTTCCCCACACTACTTGACACTGTACCTACCTTTATACTAAGTAATACGTAACTTCCTCCTAAGTTCATACTGCGTTCCCAAAACTCGTACGGAGCTACCCCCTACAACTAAAATTTACGACTGATGTCTACGTCGATACTAGTTGTGAATTAGTACACAACTATTGTGTTCCACGCGTTCCCCAACTGACACGTAATATGCGTTTGAACTAAGTCCGACCAAAAGTTACGCACAAAACTATGTCTACTCGGGGGTAGACTTAACATCACGCGCGTAAGTTATTAAGCAAGTTAAGCAAACGATTTCATTTAATCGAGCAGGAAGAAATTGGATTCAAATACAATTCAAGATTATGACAAACCAATGGAGGCTTTTGAAGGACCTACACCCACATTTGATATAGGCCTGCTATACGGGCTATGTGACATATGGAACACCCTCTTAAAGGTACTGAAAATAATAGCGTGATTCCTAGAACGGTTATGTATGAAAACCATGGGGAAAGTAAAATAATATACTTCATAAATAATAATTAAAAGATGACTAAATACAACACATCTCTAAGTTATTGTATAACTCTAATAATACGAAACTATAGTACATTATCAATGTTAACAATAACTTGAACTTTGAATCAAGCTTGTAACAGATTGTTTTGTAAATTATATTAAGTTAAAAAGTATGGTTTAAAGTAAAGCTGTTTTATTTGGGGATTATATTGGGTATCAGAGGTTATCGCAGTAGAGGTTTGGAATTGTGAGGCTGGGCAGATTTCAAATGGATTTTTTTGTTCTGTACCCGGAAAAATATAACGCTTTTATGTTAAACGTGTTGCCACAATTCACTTTTCGGAAGCATCGTATTATTAGTATATTAGCTTTTACTTATTGCTTCTTCTTCTTATTCTTCTTCTTCTTCTTTCTTCTTCTTATATTCGTCTTCTTTCTTCCTTCTTCTTCTTTCTTCTGATTCTTCTTCTATTTTTCTTCTTACCAAATGAAGACAATTAAAAAACCTTAAACTGTAAAGAACTTTGCATATATACAGAGTGTGTCAAAGTAACCCTATCAAAAATAACGGCCAAATTTTTGCTACTAGTGAATACAAAGCTTTTTGGAGGTAGATCGTGAAAAATATGAACTATTTGAAAAAAAGAGAGAAAACGAAAAACAAAGGTGCAACGAGAGATTTCAAGTCATTTATGTTTCTGTATAGTAGTGATTTATATGTATTAGAGGAGGGGGATCATAGATTTCACACCTTGTATTTGGTTACAAAATAAAAAAGTAAAATGAAACAATAGCGTGATTGTATAGGCTTATATGTTTAATAGAAAACATAGGCTGAATTTAGAATTTGCTCCTATACAATTTAAAATTTCACATTTTTGTACAAAATAAAACAGTTATCAGCTTAATCCTTACAGATGGTAATATTTTATTTTAATGATTTGATATAAAGCTTCACACCAGTGCAGAATCAGAATTTTCATATTTTTTTGGAACCACCTGAATTTGAAAATATCTCGTTGCCACATTCTTTAAGAAGCCCAAATGTTGAGAATTCCCCAAAACGATGCAGAAACAAATACCTTTGCCCATCCCTTTTTATTTTACCTTGGATAGCTGCGATTATTTAAGGGTGGATTTAAAAAAAACATTGTTAGCATTGGGTTGTAAACTCTATTAAAAAAGAAACCGATTAATCTCACTCTGACCAAATATTTTAACGTCATCAACTATATTTCACGCGTTATGTTTCGAGCCAAAAATATACCCAATAAAGAGTGGTCTAAAATAATTTAGAAGGGAAAAAGAGGCTTTAAAATTAAAACAGAGCGGTCGGACACCTGTTAGAAATATGCTCGTAGAACACCAATACACTGATTAACCTCTTTATATTGATAGGCCCTGTCGTCGGAGTAATAATGCCTGTCCTACTTAGTACCACTGACCCTTTTCCTACATTCATTACGAGAAAAGAACAATAGCGAACCACTATCACCATACTCGACATACATGTACAACCCACAAATACTCCCAATCATTAATCGATAGGCTTGAGGTAGAATAGTCTTAGAATGTTTGTAACTCTTGATGCGTTTCAACCAGCTGGAGAAACATCTAAGCCTGGAGTTTGGGGAGAAGAGACGGTACGTGCAACTAACAGGAACTCTTAGCTTTGATGAGCATGACTTTCGACACACTTACGCATCAACTTTGGTGGAAAGAACCCCAGATTTTATTGTTGGTTTGTTTCAAAACTGAACCCACCGGTTGATCGGTGGTTCATGGCGATAAAAACAGTTTAAACAATTAACACGGTTTAACAGCCATCAAGCAAATAAAAAACCGGTTTAAACAGTAATAAAACCGGTTTATTTCCGAAAAGGACCCGTCGGAATCGGCGAGTAAGGTTTGGTTGAGTTTTGAAGCTGCGGTTATATTATATACTTAATATATAGATCCCTGGTCTATCTGATTGGTTAAAAAGGGGGATGCGTAAATTCAATTAGCTTCAAGAATTGAACAAAAAATGAACATGCCCTGGAAAGAGCGGGCATAGTTCATAAACTATGCCCGGGTCACCTCTTCCTCAGCGTAAAAGACTGTCGTACGGACTATTCATCCGTAGAGTGTACATTTGAAGCTGGTGTAAGAGATGATAAACCGACGTATTTGTTTACTCGTACTGACTGTGGGGATTCGTGCTATAGTAAAGTCTGATACAAACACGAGCACGGGATGCTTTGAGCTGTAATGAAGATCTGAAGGAATCAAAGATGCAGCTCATAGGGCTAATACCAACGGCAGGTAAAATACACGTGCAGATATTCGAGGAATTATATTGACATGATGGACCGGAGCCAGTCTGCAGACCGTGTAAAGGTGCCGATTCGTGCTGCAAACAGTGCAAGGAAAATGGTACGCATCTTGCCGACAAAAGGCAAGAAGTCGATTACGGCGATCCGTTTTTTTGGACCCCAACATCACTTCCTCAACACAAGAAAGGTTTGATTGCTAATTCCTATCACAAGTTTTGGACCCTAAGTTTACACAATTTTTAAACCATGCATGCAACCATTACATGGCCTACACAGAAAAGGGCTTTGACTGTGTTAGCATCCTGGCCTTTAGAATTTTCTTTTACAATCATATGACAAAATCTATATAGTCGGTTATAAACAAATATTGACTCCTTTTTATTCGGAGCATGTTGAAACTCGAGACCACTCGGGTGATCTCGAACATACTATTCCCCTCGCTTACACGCCTTGGGGCATAGTCAGGTTTCGAGATCACCTTGGGCCTTAGTTTCACCCATGCCCCTCATA
Source organism: Ophioderma brevispina (assembly GCA_023653785.1). Lineage (NCBI taxonomy): Eukaryota > Metazoa > Echinodermata > Ophiuroidea > Amphilepidida > Ophiodermatidae > Ophioderma > Ophioderma brevispina. The sequence goes on along the minus strand of JAMKCH010078463.1, from coordinate 16,476 downwards.
GGCGTCCAATATTTGTAAAATAGATTTTTCCACTGTATATTTTATAATAATTTAACCGCTTCCAGGTATTTGGTACGGAATAAAGCTCATACACACAATGACTAAATGGCTAGTGTGTATGAGCTTTTATTCGTACGAACTACCTAAAGCGGTACAAATATCACAGCGGTCCGAGCTATTATATATAGAACACGCCCCCTTAACTTTCGATTTAGGTGGTTGAGTTTTTACTTTCTCTCTCTATAATCTTTCTTTCTCTCTCTCTCTCTCTATCTCTCCTTCTTTCCTCCCTGCCCTTTCCCGTCGCTTCTCCCCCTTCTCTCTAGTCCGTTCTCTCCCATTTGTCACTTTCTCTCTCTCTCTCTTTCTCTTTCTGCTATCCTCTCTCCCGTCTCTGTAGTCCTTCTCTCGCAATTCAAACAATCGTGAAGTTTAATTGTTAAACACATAAGATAGCTGCAATTATATAAACAAGTACTGTTTTGTCTTGTTTAATAATTTCTTTCTACAGGTTATTTCCATCAGAAACCAAAATATGCAGATTACGAAGGAACTACAATAAGATGGATTATAAGCAAGAAAGCAATGGCCTTACCATTTCTACAGAATATTGTGTTTGTATGATTTTACTTTATGAAATAACGCAATCGCCTATATGCTACAGTTTCGTGGGAACTTTCTACGTTAAGGCCTAGAGAATAAAGAGCTTCACCTCTTCTTTTTAAGTTTGCTATACCATGCGTGCATAAGATTAAGCATATTTGGGGGGGAAAACCCAAATTTATTATATAATATGGTAAAAAGCTATTATCTTACTCTCGAAACAGAGACGCGCCGCAATCAACTTCATGTGCATATTATACCTTCTCTATTCAGTAAAGGAACTATCCTAACGAATTTGGAAGGGGTTGATTCGTCCAAAATATTTGATTGGATCCGAAATGCCCCTTTTCACACAGTGCTTTGGATAGTTAGGCGTCGATTTACGACTAAGCTTCGAAGTTGTGGATTTGTCATAAAAATGTGAATATAAGAAGAAGCAAATGTCGCTTTTCCATTCACCCTTAGTTTTTTTCTGTACTTCGCTGTGCTGTTAAGTCAATAATCTATGGTATTATTTGAGACTGTTGGCCATTGAAAAATATTGTTTGGTAAACATTTATACCATTTACTTTCATACGTTATGCTTAAGTCCAAGGTCCCTGTGGAGCATTCGTATAAAAAACAACAGTTTGTTAAATCCTGTCAGCATTCATCACCTCCTCATCAACAATTGATTTGTTAAATTGGAATTTAAATGTATTGTATACCGTACAACTTAGTTTGTTAAATTTAGATTGGTCACATGGTGGCTTACCAGTAACAATCGAGGCTAGCATTGCCGCGGGTCAAGGTACCAAACTAATTCTGGTGAATACAAGTAGTTAAAACTGTAACTACTGGCTAAAATAAATAATACGACATATTAAAAATAAGAATTATAGCGATTTTCTACCAGTGAATTATTTTTACTAAATTATGTACCAATAATTGCAAACCAAGCCCCCAATGAAATTGTGACCTCGCTGCACATATAACATGATTTTTCACCATGGGTTTTATATTCAATACAAAATGATTTTCTCAAAACGGTCTTTGAAGTAAATGTTTCGTTTCACGAGGTACTTCGCAAAGCGTATATAAATATGCGACGTATTTTGCAATATACGTTATCTACGTTTTCACATATGAAATACCTTTATATTCTAAACAGTAAGTGGAGAATGTCGTCCTACTTTCGTTGTGGACAAGGGGGTATGGATCCCTCCCTGGAAACCACTTTCCCAAAAACATTTTTGCAACGAAATTTATACCATACATGTATGGCATAAATGATAACCATTTAGGCGATACATTATGGGGAAAACATTCGGTCCAACAGGAACCTTATGCACTTACGTTAAATTTCATGATTCCTTTTTATTAATTCAGTACAACTTATCTTAATGATCACCAAAGTTTCCCCACTATTTGCTGAAGAATTTGTTTAGATTAAGTGGACGGAATATGTCCTGCCTATATGACAAATTTTCATGATCTGCCTGAAACCCATGGACTTTCACCAACATTTTTATGTCCCCAACACCATAGAGTGCGATCTTAATCTATAATGTCCTAGACAGTTAGTTCGTTTCCCTGTGATGTGGAAAGGAATTTTGGTCTGATCCCTAATGGTAGCGTGTGAAATTGATGTTTGCTAAAAAACCACCTCTCTCCAAGAATTGGTTAAATGTCGTAACTTTAAGGTCATGAATGAAGTCTGATCTTTGTAATATTGAGTGATTTACCATCTGATGTTTACCTGTGAAGAGTAACCACTAAATGAGTTTGATGCTGTGTTAAGCACCACCATTGACAAACATGAACCCTAAAGGCATGGTATCGTACTATAAGACAACGTTATCCTTGATATAATGATCATATCTCAGAGAAGGTTGCGTGATAGGTTAAAAGGAAATGTCGAAAACGTGGATCTTAGAGACAAACAAGTTATCTGAGCAAGTATGGCGGTTATAAGCTAATCGATACTGCCAAAACTGAATTCTATCATGAGAAATTAGGTAATTCTATGATAAGGGATTTTCTCTGATTGTTAATAGCCTCTTAAACAGATCTGATAAAAACTGTCCGCTTGTGACTCCACTCAAACCTTATGTAACAAAGTTGCTGACTTTTTGAAAACCTGGGTTTCCCCAAATCCGCAGTCCTTGACAAATACAGCTAAATAATTCTGGTATCATCCCGGGTGATCAAAAAAAGAAAAAAAAAAAAAAAATAATAACGATCTACTATGATCGGTTGTATTTCATCTTTCACCGACTTTGAAAGTGTCTCTGAAGAAGAAGTTCGTAAACTGGTTTCGAAGTGCCCCATAAATCATGCAAAGCTTGATATAACAATAATCCGTTTTGGATTATAATGATTTTGCTAACTACCTACAAGTGTCCAAATCTAAGTTTGTTTCAAACTGATTGAGAAGGTCGTACTGTAACAATAACTAATCTATGCAGGTGACATCTCTTGAGATGTACCAATCTTCATAGCACCACCACTAGAATGCAACTCAGCAGGGTAAAAAATAATGTTGAATGCTGTAGCCAATGGGAGGGTCGCACTACCTTGTGCTTCTTGATCTGGCTGCGCATTCGCCACTATAGATCATGATGTGCTGCTTTCTCGTCTCCAGAATAAGCTTGGTTTCTCAGGTAATGTTTTAACAGTGGGTACGTTTCCTACCTTAACAGTAAGGATCCACCCTGGTCCACATAGATGGATTTTTATTCTGACTCTCATTCACTAGCTACGGACTGCCACAGGGCTCAGTGATGGTCCGCTTAAGTTTATTATCTACACTCTTCCTTTACATCTTCAAGTGTTTAGAAAAGAGCCACAATTTCTAATTGACCTTATCACAATCAGAAACCACACTCCTGGACCCTGCACAAGATCATCACTGACTCACTCTTCTCACAGACTTTTCCTGGAATGAATTGCATTGGCGATAAGGCATTCCAAGCAGCCGCGACCACACTGTGGAACTGCCTCCCACAAAACATCAGGAGGCAGGCTCGTTTGCAACCTAAAAAAAAATTTTTGACTGCTCATTACTACTATGTTCATGTAATATGGAAATTCATGTTTTTGCTTTGTATTATATTCTGCTGTCCTTGTTTTTCTTGCGCATTTGATCTACCGTAAAGGCCCCGTTATAAATTCTGTAGTTATGTATTATGTATGTAGTATGTATTATGTGTTGTATGTATGTATGTAATGTGTATGTATGTGTATGTTGTATGTATGTATGTTATGTATGTATGTATGTATGTTATGTATGTATGCGTGTATGTACCTTACTAAGAAGCTACATTGTGGGAGTCTTTCTGGTATAAAGAGACATGTGGGGTATTTGTCATTGTGGGGTGTATTTTTTCTTTCAATTGTGGGATTATTTTTACTAGAGTTACTATGTCACGAATTGTCCCTATAACGGAAAAACGGTAATCTAGTATTGAGATTGAGGTTTATTCCGTAAAAGAGTGAAAGAGGATTTTTTCTAGTTGTAACTATATCGCCTGCGGCGCAATGCTCTTGGCTAAGAAAGTGAGAAATAACTCTAAAAAATGAAAAAAACTGAAAAAAAAAAAAATGAAAAAATCTTTAAAATGTCTAAAAAAGTGTCTTTTTAAAGAGAAAAATCTCAAACTATATAGGTTTTTAAAATTTCCTTATATAGTTTTGAAAGTGTATTTTTCTGAAAAATGTCTAAAAAAGTGTCTTTTTAGAAATTTTTCAAGTGAAACTCCCACAATGTAGCTCTTGTAAGTATTATGTGGGTATGTGCTGTTGGGTGGTGTAGTAGTATGTATGTATGTATTGTAGGTTATTTATGTAGGGATGTATGTATGTATGTATGTATGTATGTATGTATGTACTTACTAGCGCTACATTGTGGGAGTATTTTCTGGTATAAAGAACTTTGGGAGGTTGTTACATTGTGTGGTTGTATTTTTCTTCATTGTGTGAGTATTTTTACTAGAGTTACCATGTTACGAATTGTCCTATAACAATAAACTGTAGCTAGTCTTGAGGTTTAATTCGTAAAAGAGTAGAAAAGACGATTTTTCTAGTTTAGTAACTATATAGGCTTGCGGCCCATCCTCTTGTCTTGCTAAGAAAGTGAGAAAACTCTCTAAAAAATGAAAAAAACGGAAAAAATTGAAAAAAATCTTTAAATGTCTAAAAAAGTGTCTTTTTAGAGAAATCTCAAACTATATAGGTTTTGAAATCTTCCTTATATCGTTTTCAAAAAGTGTATTTTTTCCGAAAAAATGTTTTAAAAAGTGTCTTTTAAGATATTTTTCAGTGACACTCCCCACACTGTCGCTCGTTGTAAGGATGTCTTTATGTATGTATGTAGTAATGTATGTATGTATGGTTTGGTATGTATGTATGTCTGTATGTATGTGGATGTACTGTGTATGTATGTATGTTGTAGTAATGTATGTATGTAGGTATGTATGTATTATGTATGTAATGTATGTTGGATGTATGTATGTAAAAAATTGTATCCAGCCTAGATATAATTTATACAAGAATATTTCGACGTCCAAATGATAAAACATCATAACTTATTGTTTAGCGTATCGGTCCAACAAACTAACGCCTTGGCACGTGGGCAGGGGGTGTCATACTTCAAAATCGACAACCTTTCAAAATGTAAATTTTATTTTCCAATACCCAGTAAACATCCTGCCATTAGTAAATCTGAAATTGTTTGACTCTATGGAAACCCGATGTGACCCCAAACACATAACTGAAGTCACGGTAACACATAAAGTAAATTTCAGGTACTTTTTTTTTCAAAAATGCGTAAAATTGGCAGATTTCAAGTTGTTGTTATCAATCACAGACTTAATAGATGACTCTGGAAACTCTCTTGTCTTTTATATACTTTAATTGGTCCTTTTTATATCCATACAACATGTCTCTGAAACTATTTTCCAGTGATCTTTCCTCTGGAATTGGAAGTTGCATATATATCAAGAGTCGAATTTGATCATTTATTCGCACTTCGGTTATAAAAATGATAGTACTTTTTTGGCCTATAAATTGCCCCCTTCTACCACCACTACGTTCAGCCCTATATTAAGGTGAATGATACACCAAATTTGTCCTGCCACCAGCCGCCTCCCAGGGATCAGAGGGTCTTTCTAACGCCCCTCATGAAGAAAAATCTGCTTGTGGCGCGTGTGGGCACTATAGGGCCTATGCAATGCTGCCCATAAGGCTTATTATAATTACTATTATATTTTTATCATTTTTTCAATATACATGCCTGCCCATAAGGCGTATTGTAATTAATATTAATTATTTTTATCAGTTTTCAAATCCAGGGTGTCTTAAAAAAGTGCTCCAAAAAGGTTTCTGTTTTGAAATCATTTTTTTTTTGGTTCATCATCGCGATAGCATTTTTGCCATTCTGGAAATATGCACCATTTCCCGCAAGCATAGGAAAATCTCAGTTTGTGTCCTTTTGTACATGCATTCATTTGGAGTGTGTGGTAATGTAGGAGGAAGAAGAATGGTAACAGTTGAAAAGAACTTCAGTCTCTCATTCTTTCTGAGACTATATGGACTTCATTTTTTCAAGAGCGCAAGACTGACTTTTAATCTTCCTTCCAGTATCAGATGTTGATTGGTTAAAATTACCCGATTTTATAGACTTTACACATATCTGAATTTTGTTGCAATACATTCTTTTAGGTGGCAAGTGATTCGCACGCTCATACTGTTCAATGTTAGAAAATAAATTCCAACTCTTATGATTTATGACCTAGATAGCATTATGTTTCTAGGGATATTGTGATATTTGATATTAAAGTATCAAATATTTTATCAAGAGAAATGTTTATTTATAACTTGTTATGATTTTGTTTGCGAGTCTGTCCGTCCTTTACCATACTGCATATTGCCCGATAGAATATCTATCGGTTATTGTCTTTAACAGGCTTCAGTTCAACCATTTACACACCCGATCTGAAAGCTGTTTTCGGTTTTAAAAGCTAATGACTGCAGTTTAATAAATGTTTTTAAAATATTTTACATACTGTAAATTGGTATCAAAATGAGGGCGCTTTGGTGGTTGGTTATTGTGTTTGGGCAACCCGTATAGATCAACGGTTCATATGACATCATACTAGCCGCCAGAATTAGGCTCAGCATCACAAAAAACCTCGTCAAATTTTTATTACAAACTCTCAACGGTTGACCGATATCGAGAGGTTGTTTTTTTTGGGACCCCCGTATGATACACGGTTCTCTGACAGCATAATAACAGTCAGATTCTGATTCAGCATCATAAAAAACCCATAGTACCAAATTTATGGCAACTCTCAACGGTAGCGAGGTTTTACATTGATTGACCGAAATCGATAAATCTGGCCCACTGTGAGCTTTGGGTGGCATTATATAATCCATCAATAACTGGTTTTATGACGGGCGAACATAGAGGCGCTATATATAAATCATAAAGACAACAGGTGTGGTGGACTTAATTAGACCGGGTAGGTAATTAATATACTTGAATATTAATTGTTCATTACCATGCTCACAGTAAACATTTCTACGAAATTGTAAACCATCATGCCTGCATACTATGTAAAGTTGGCAAAAATTGCCTATGACATTTCGAATTAATTCAAATATAATCAAATAAATTATATCAGGGCCGTGAAGAAAAAAAACACCTATACCCAATTATATTCCCATCGACTTTGTGACATCCATCTGTTGGGTGATTAGTTAGGGGATAGTTTAAGGTCCCCAGGAAATTCAACAGAATTGATGTGTTTGTGTCAAGTCTACAGGAGGGACGAGAAGCATTCAATATTTTGGGGGTTGGTGATGACCATCATTAGTGAACTATTGATTTTTTCAGATAGTAATAGAAAATTCCAGGGGACTGGTGTTGAATCTAATTCATGGCACTGGCTGAAAATCAATAGTTTCACTATGATGTCACTGGTATGTATTACTTTTTTTGTGGCCCCTGTTTATAGTATTGAATGGAATGCCCCGTAAAGATTTGCAGTCATGTTTATCATTTCATTTCCTGGGACCTTTAATTTGATAAATACTATTTGTCCAACAAGTATCAACATTAAAAGCGCGTTCGTGTTCTTACCACCACACTGTGATTTGCCCATGGTTTAAGCTGTTTTGACACTGAAATTGTAATTCATTTGCGATTTCAATATTTAAATTACCACCACGATGCTTACGACTAATATGCGGAGAATGAAATTGATATTTAAATACAGTCATTCAAAACAAAAGCGACTTCGAGTATTGATCCCAGTAATTTGTCTTGCTCTCTTAACTAATGCGCTTATAAACAATTGACAAGGCAGAAAATGGAATTCACCCCAACTTGGCAAATGACTCAATGAAGTGGCGCGCATACAACGCCCAGACGCTGTTATAATAACTTTAACAATTAACTACTACTAACTCCTATCTTTCCCGAGGGTTTACTCACGTACATAGAGATTTTGTAAATAATGAAACAAAGTTCCATTTACCCACGTATAACTGCCCAAAGTAATACACACGGTACGGTCCTTAAGCAGGTCAACCCAATGTTAATCATTACTTGACATGTACGGAGGAAAAGGTTATCTCTCATTTCACTCAAACGTTGGTACTCTAGCCGCCATTTTTTATGATCGAGGTCAGGACCCCGCCATTACTTTTTTACCAAAATGGCGATGTCCAAACTTGCCACGGTAATTATGGCCCTTGTTTTGTTATTTTTGCGTCTGTTTCTGTCAATATTCGTCCTACAATCATAGTCCTTTCAGGCCCTACGCTAATTGGGATTCGTGCCGGTGTCAATGTCAAGAACTAACAGAAGATGATCGAATAGACTGTTATCCCGAGTTGGAAAAGCCCAAACGGCAATTTCAACTTCGTGGTGCTGCTGCTTGGCGATCCGTGAACCTGGGATCGTGATCGGGTAATAACCAGGTGCTTTTTCCCTGGAAACAATAGGGTATCAATTTATAGGCGTAGAACAAACCCTTGCACATGGTTACTACTATCTAACTTGAGAGGATCTATACGCGGCCTTCGAGCAGAGATCAGAATCTCACTGATGTAGAACGACAATCAGAAAACAGGCGCATTTTAAGGAATTAATGAGTGAAAAAATGCTTCTTATGCTGTCTTATAAAGTTTGCAACCATGTATTAATACCCGTGGGAGGTCTAGGTTTGGTTTGGGTAAGGACTTACTATCCATGGTCTGGAAGGACCCATAGCTATAACCATTTTTAACCAAAAAGGGACCCATAGCATAACTAGAAAGCCCACAAGCGGCAATGTCACTTCGTGGTGCTGCTGGCGATCCGTGACCTGAGATCGTGATTGGGTAATACCAAGGTGCTTTTTTTCTCCCTGGAAATCATGGGCTACAAGATAGGCGTAGACACAAATACTACTTGCAATGGGTATTATCTTAACTTGGAGATGATCTATAACGCCTCACTGTTAATCGAGCAGGAGATCAGGAATCTTCAACTGATGGTAGAAGAACAATCAGAAAACAAGCTGCATTTTAAGGTAAATGCTGAATGAAAATGCTTCTTAAGGCTGTCTCATAACGTTTGGTAACCATGCTTATACCCTATTTCACCAAACCTATTCCACAAAGATATAGAAGGTATCTCCAAAAATTATATGGAGCATTATAATCATGAAAGGACATGAAAGTTGAAAGGATCTCATTTTGGTTGTCTTTAATATTTCCCCCTTTTAGTCGTGAAGATGTAGGTTTCCAATCATTTAGAGACACCATGTACCTTATTATACCAACAAAAGGTCATTTTGAACAAATTAGATAAATAAAGATAATACGTTACCGTGTGTACGAGTAAGAAATTAAAATATATTCAGGCTCCGTATAAAGACGGACGTTTGACCAAAATTAATTAGTCTACTTTAAATATTATGTTTCTCTAACGGGCATGAATTTAGTAATCAGTTCGACATTACTCTCTGAATGTTTACAAAGAATGGAAGAAAAGAATGAAATTTTACCTTTTTGAAGTGACGGCGGCAATTTGCCTACAGAAAGATCTCAAATAAACTTGGATCACTCAAATAGAAAACAAAAGATTGTCCAAGGGCAAATATTATTAGGATGGAACAAAAAGGGAAGGCACGGTTTACATGTAATGCATCATTTAACGCTTGTTTTATCAGCATTCAAATCTGTAAAAATATCAAATTGTGAAAAAAAATGTTCGACTTTATTCTGAGTTTCGTTGAGAGCAGGTCGTTTTAAACAAAAACTTTTAAAAAACATAATATGAGAATTTACATGTGACAGGATGGAATGGTACATTTATTATTTTTATGTTCTACAAAATTGTTGGCCATTTTTTCCCCTACAGGAACATTTCTATATTCCACAATCACGTATAATTGCAAAACAATACTTTTATAGACCTTTAGTAAACCAAAGCCTGTGTAAATATGATTACGCAAATACGAGGATACGCTTATCGTTTAATAAGGGAACTTACGGAGTGAAAGTTTGGATAGGCTCCAAACCCTTGTGGTTTTTTTTAAGAAAAAATATATTTTAATAGGAAACTTCATGGCAAAATGCTTGCTAGAAAGCATTGACTCTATAGAAACACGTAAAATTTTGTAAGATTACAAATATATCTTTAAGTGGTGCTTATGGTTGAATTCGGTTCTTTTTTCTTGTGTTCCAGCTTGAAAGAAACACTTGTGGTTATTTCATTCGTTGAATTCAGATTCCTTAAATTAATAACGATGTATTCTTTTTGAATGCCTCTAATGGATGTAACAGTGGCTTATATACACGCTTGTGTTAAGCTATTGCCGTGCAGTGGCTATTCGTTTGTTTTACGGCAAGACTTTGAGCAGCTCCTTGACGGTTTCGATTTCCTGAGAAATTGGTGGGGGGTCACTAAATATTATCCATGCAAGTAATTTACTTTTAAAGTGTTTTGCTTAAATACTTGTGGAGGGTGCTACCTTTAAAGGGGCACGATGGCATAAAAATATCAAAAATAATGAAAATGGACAGTTAATGAAATACTGCACGATTAAAACAACTGGTGCGTGAGTATACGAAGGTCGCCGTTTTTTTTACTTTTTTTTGGTTCGACATCCGGCCAAGCGCCGTGGTTTTGTTTTCAACACCTATCGGCGTGGCCATCTCCAGGGAAAGATTAATAATATCATACAAACTTTGGTGTTAATTGTTGTAAAAAAGGGAGTGTAACTAATATTATTTTACTTGTAGCTTTCACTTCTCTGCCCCAGACATTATGCCAGCATTTTATCCAAACTTGCAAAGCATGCAGTTTACTGGTTCAACGGGTCAAAATACGGTCTATTTCTAAAAGTTTCTTGCACTACATTGGCGTAACCAGCGGGGGGCATGGGGGCGCAAGCCCCCTAAACAGAACCCTTGCCCCCCCCCCCTTCTCTTCCCCAAATGAACTGACCATTTTTGTGCTGTGTCTATGAGAAGGACCCAAATTTGCCCCTCAAAAAAAGCCTTGGCACCCCTTTAGCACCCCCCCCCCCATTGCAAAGGTCTGGTTTTACGCCACTGTTTGCACTGTAACAAATGGTAGCATTATCGTACCCTTGTGAAAAGCCAGAATCAAGTCGAAAATGTATTTAGGTTAAATATGGAGATGGCATTTACGACGGTTTCTAGACCTAAAGTCGGATCCAGACTTATATTTTAGTAAAAAAGAAAAAACATCAGTTTTGACAAATACTGTCGTGTTAACTTAGCCCATTACAGGGATCATTCCTACAATAATTTCCAATACAACAACAGTGCAAAAAATGACTTCGTTGTTGTTTACATTTTGAAGAAATCGCTAGTGGCTTTAATGCTACTACATAAATTAATTCATATTTCATAAACAAATCAACATGTAAAATTCTAAATAGGCCCGGAATCCATTTCCTTGTAATATGAATGGTAAAGTGCATTATTCGGATAAGTATAACAAATAATCCTAAAATATCATCAAAAACCCCTAATTTTTGGTTCTCTTAACCAAAACCCCACTAGTTCATTTTTTAGTGAACAATGTGCGAAAAGAAGCAAAAACAACATGGCCGCTTTTTGCATGCAATGGAAATTACTGTTTCACCCCTAATTTCTAATAATTACCTACCAAGTTTTCATGGCAAACTTATGGGAACGTTTCTTTTTTCTGAGGGGAAATAGACCCATATGTACCAAGGGAATGCAAAACACCTTACGCAACGTAATGAAAGTAAATTGAGTAACACATGCATCAAATTGTTACCTGGGAAGCTTAACTAAATGAGCCTATACACTGAGATTTAATTAGTCCAAAAAGTGTCTTCTTTGACCTAATTAAATATAGTCATGCACATTATTTTTTTAATAATCCACAAAATAATTGGCTAAAAAAAGTGGTTTGAATTTAAAAAGAATGTTTTTAACGATTTTCGGATTAAATTTCATAATGGCAATATATCTACAACTTGAAAATTGTACTTTTTAATTACAAAAATTCGTCAAATGACAATTTAGCAAATGACCACTGTGTACTTAAAGGCCGACTCAGAGATTTCCTGGAGTAGGGCGCCCTCAATTCCAACAAAATAAATCGTGTGTTTTTGCATGTACATAAAGCTTGTCCATATCTAATCACTCTGTGAAATTACTAAGCTTAAAATCGAAAATTCCTTCATATTAGAAAATCACCATTTGTGTTTAAAATTAAAAATTCCGGAATCCGTACATTTTATTATACACAGTATCCTATGGGACGTAATACTACACATAAAATGTTTACTGATCAAAACGAAAAATCCGATTCATCTCAATTTCGGAATTGGGTTGCGCATTTTAGGTTAATATCTTTATTTAGTTGACTATTTTTTCATATTACACAAAAAAATAATATTTCGAAATCTCTGAGTCCACTTTAAATTCTAAATGGTTGGTGCTTGACAACTAATTCTAATCATTTGGTGAGTCTACAGTCGTCTAGTCATTACTATAATTTTCATTTGACAAAATAAAATCTTCAGTTCATTATTTGTTCCATTTTAAAGTGTAAATTTAGAGGTAATGAAAATAGTTTGTAATCATGAAAACTAGTTTAAAATATGGGAAGGTTATCTTCCAGCATAGCAAACATGTTTCCAGCATTGAAGTACATATTATGAATGACAAAACAACTGATTTGCAAGACTATATAGACACTTTTTTGACTAATTAATATTCTCAGTGTTAGATTTTACAATTACACAAACCTATGGGCATGTCTGTTGTAAAATTGGCAAACAAGCCGTTATTTGCTTATCCCGATAACATCGGCCTTTTGAATAACATTACACCAGTACGGCATTTGCTAGTTTTAGTTCCACTTGTCATGCTTGTCTCTTGACTCAATTATTTACTGAGCAAAGCTCGCGTGCGCCCACTTGTAGGTTGGATATTGAAATGTGTTCTTTTTAGTTTCAAAATTGTATTATTTACTTACAATAATCTTATTCTGTAATGTCGTATTCCTTACAAAATGTGGTTATTTTTTTCCAATTTATAGATGAGGTCATCTAAGCAACAGTTCGTGAGCCAAGAATTACACGGTTCTAACTGACATTTTGGGTTTTTGTGAGATAACAATAGTGTTTTTTTAAATTTACATTTGCTTAGCTTTAAAATGATAATACAATTGTTTAGATTTTCAAAATGTTATTTTCATATAAACGTCCCACTTCCAATTAAACTTCTTTGGTTTGAATATTTTGTGTGTGTGTGTGTGAACTTAAAACGTCCATATCTTAAAATGACCAAAATGCCAGTTAGAACTTAGTTCTTAAAGGCCCGGATTATCCTATCAAAGTCCGTTTTTTCACATGATCCTGATGATGTTTTCTCCTTCACATAGAAGTATATCACCAAAAACATCTGATCACAAATTTTGAGTTTACGGTACATCGTTTGAAAACAAAGCTAAAATGACAAAATGGCCGCCATTTAGAGAAAAAGGTCAAAAACCACTTTGCACACACGCAAGTCCATGGTATGGTGGTATTTTAGAACAAAAAAGTCCGCTCCAGGTGCGCTCGGGAGTCAAGGGTGCGCTTGGGTTTCATGCGACGTACTAAACTAAACAAATCTTCTTTTCTACTCTCTTTTCTACTCTTTTACGGAATAAACGTCAATACTATGATGCAGTTTATTCCGTTATAAGACAAGAATCTGGTGTTGAAACCTAATCGCACCCGAGCGCACCTAGAGTGCACCAAGAGCACACCTAGAGCGCACCTAGAGTGGACTTTTTGTGCTAAAATACCACCATACTATGGCACTCTGTTGGTGGTCATGTGCACAAATTATATCCAAGATATATACCCACATTGAACAACGCACCCGGTTATGGTACTTGGTATTTATTAATAACCACAAAGGTAAGAATTAAGCCATCTCAAATATTTCAAGTTTCTCTTATAAATTTAAAAATAAAAAAATATTTCTTCTTTACGATATTGTCCCAAACCATACAAACATTGAAAATTTACAAGCAGAGTCTTGATCAGTCTTGTCAAGAAAAATCATGCAAATCTCTTTCAATTTAAAATTCCCCCCAATTGATATCACCTTAATTATGTAAATGGACATTTTAAGTTCAGTTTCACGGTTGAGATATTCCCCCATTCATTTTCAAACGGTAAACACTTCACACAAACTCGAAGGGTGGTCAGTAGTTTGTTACATGAGTAGGCCAACAGTACACCCAATGGTATTGATTACTGTTAACCATCATGGTTGCCCCATAGACGTGTGTACAAAGTGGTTTTTTAACAATTTTTCTCTACATAGCCGCCATTTTGTTATTTTAGCTTTGTTTTCAACGCCGTTTTCACCAGGTTCTAACAAGATATTGTAGTAAATAAATATTTTCAAAACATTGTGATATGTGTACCCACTTTTGAGAAATTTGCAGACATAAAAGTGTAACCTTTTTGGGACCACTATATATACTTAGGCCAACGTTTAAAAATCTCAACCTTTTTTAGGTAAGTCGGGGAGGACGAGGCTGTGGGATCCCGAAATGCCCTTTAAAACGGACGGGATATCGCCCATACATTTGTATTATTTCAAGTAAATAACACTAATTATTTATTTGTCTTCAATTACAATAATATGGACCAACATTTTTGCCATTATCTTTTTCGCTATAGATGTATTGAATTCCGACATTGAAAAATACGAAAAGGAAATTGAAGAAGAGAGGGAAGAGGAGGGAAGACAGGGCGTGGAAACCCAATTATGAGATTCCACTGAGACGCAAACTGTTTGTGCGAGGGCCGGCGGGACATACCGATTACATCTTTAACTACACAAGAAATCAATTCCATCATAGAGTGCTGCGAAAAAAATCTCTGGCCTCTCTGAAGTATTCATTATGCCCATTTCAGTCAAAGAAATCAGTGTTATAGCCTGTCTCATAAATGATACAATCAGAGAATTGCCTTTTTAACCATTAACACTGAAGTGCCAAGGGGGTTTCACTCCCGTTAGTGCCTTGGGCGGTCCCACGGAACCCCCACCCCCTCCCCGAAACCACTTTCCCGAAGGAAATTTTTGCATATGGATGTTTTATCCCTCACTGGGAAACATATCACCAAAACATCTGATTACAAATTTGGAGGTAAAGCGGTCCAGGTCGTTGGATAGTTAAAAGCATAAAAAGTGTATTAAATTGGCCCATTAGGCAGGGCGGGTTTAAATAATGGGTCGACCCACATTTTGGAGAGACTTTTTCGTAACATAGCCTAACCCCCCCCCCCCTCCCCCCAAAAAAAAAAAAAACATTTGTTGATCAGATAATTCCACGGAATCACTTGCTACCGATCTATGACACTGCCCTAGCAGCATCCCTTATCGATCAACCTGGATCAATGACAGATGGTCTGAACAATGTCATCCTCTACCCTTGTTACCTAAAGCAGTGTGTGGACAGGGCCCATCCTGAGGGCCCGAGGTGGCCGAGCGGTTCTAAGGTGCTGAACCGTCGGCAGGGTAAAAAATCGACCAAGCGGCCCTGGTTCGAGCCCAGCCAAGATAGTCGGGTTCTTCGTCATACTCAAATAGGTCTATAAGGTCGTAAATTGCATAATGACGTGAATGGAATTTCTCCTCGCTCCCACCCATTGCTAGAATGTGCAGGGGTATATGCAGTGGGTGCCCGGGCGTCATGGTTCGGAGAGTCATGTAAAGCTGTTGGTCCCGGTGTCAGTGGAGTAAATCCTGAGCACGTAAAAAGTCGCAGACCTTATCGAAAAGAGAGTAGGGGTTCATCACGGGTCTGTTACCTGCAATCTCAACCTCTCTAGGTACCAGAGTCCTGTCCGGTTGGCCCCATTGAGGGGCGTTGGACAGTATAAAGGACAAGACAACCTCAACGGCTGTGACTCCTTGATAAGACTCGAAACTGGCATTGGCCGTACAGAGCACGTCCTTCATAAGATCGGTGGAACTTTCACCAACACTTCATGTGGACAACAAAAACCATTAGCCACCAGATGACTGTGGAGGGTCTATAAGTCGCCAGAGAAATCCCAGAACAGTGATCAGGTCAAACCGGACGATGAAGTCTATCAGCTTGTTTTAAAGACGGGGGAGATCTTCCACTGTGATTTGGGACGTACAAACGAACGCATAGCAATTCAAGTAAACATTTCTGGGACTTGTAAATGTCAACTGGGGGGTACTGAGAAGGCAATTGGAAACTTTCTCTGATACCTCCCAGACGCGCATATAATTGGCCCAACAATGGTTCCCCATCGGTAATCTTGGAATCGGCATCACGTGGCTAACGTATATTGTGCCACTACT
>JAMKCH010078458.1:0-12056 GCA_023653785.1 Ophioderma brevispina | reverse complement strand
GAATGGGGTTGAGGCCAAGGATCGAGTGATACCCCTTAAAGCGAGTCAAATGTGTAAGATGGGGCACCTTATGGAACACCTACAATTCACTACCCTCAACATGACAATGTCATATTTTTGTTGTTACAGCCTGAACATTATTGCTATGTGGAACTTCTGAACACTATGAAAAGCTCCCCCCCCCCCACCTTCAACACATCCCCATATAGGATCCCCAATCAAAAGCTATTAATTTAGATAAAATATGAACTCTCCTATTAATTACAACCACTCTGCAGAGAATACTGCCAGCTAAATCCCCGATTGTTTCATCAGAATAAATTTGGGAAATTAGTTCTAGAAACACTTTCAGTTTTTTCACAAATCCAGCAGGATGTCCTTGAGCATGTTGAGCAGTTGAGTGAGTCTGCTCAATTTGGAGGGTTTCATGTGCGCAGACATTGGTTTGTTAAACAGCAATACCTGGAGAAAGAACACCTTGCAGAAGTGAGAACACATGAAATTCTACTCAGGAAACAATATTCTATTGATTACTACCAGATTTCTTTACTTGTGAGGGGTGCGCCACCTCGAGTGATTTATGAAGGTATTTCCTGTGTACGCACGGTAGCCTAACCCCAAAATGCTTGGTAATTGTTTTATTTTTGATTATCATTCATGTTTGAGGTAGGAAATGTAAACTATAATGTATCATGGAAGCCATGCTTGATTAATTTGAGAAATCCAAGATGGCCGCCATTTTACAGAAGAAAACCCCAAAATGCACTTTTCACAGGGAGATCAACCCAAAATACATGTAATAGCATTTTCCCCATCTGATAATATCTCTCTAATAGGTATACAATATAATTAAGATGGATGTACAATTGACACACTTAGGCAATTAGAAAAATCCAAGATGGCCATCGTGTGCCATTATATTATAAGGAAAGCCGGGTATCAGGTACAACTTGAAAACAGTCTTTGAAATAATGTCCCTTAGGAAAATAAGTGCAACTGAGAACAGTTCCCTTTGCTAGGGGCCTGCAAATTTCATTTTACTGATTAAATTTACTGGTAAATGAGCAATAAAACAAACTGGTGATTAGAGTGTTTTGTTGTAGTACCTTTGTTTCCACAATGTAACCAACTCTTGGAGGCTCGAGGGCCGTGTACGTGTGTGAAGACATTTTTTCTCAAATAATGATCATCCATGATGAACATTGAGGCGTTTTAAAACTGGCTGTTTGAATACAGCCTCGTTTTTTGTTTGTATGAGTTCTTTGTACCTTTATTTTAGGTCCAATTATAAGGATTAATTCACCTTTTATGAGAAGAATTCGGATGTGTTGTACAACTAGAAAGCATTCTTTGAAGTAAAATATGCTCTTGAAAAAGAGACGGCAGCGAATAAGGCTAAACCCACTAGCTAGAGACGCAGTACCCTGGGAGGGGCCTGCAGGAAATTGTTACTGGTTAACACATTATTTGGACTAGTTAGAGTATACTGTTATAGTTCAAGTAGTCCCTCAACAAAATCAACTCTTAACGACTCTGAGAAAGAGCTAGGGTGTTATCAAACATTGAAGTTCTGAAACCAGTTGTTTGACATACACCTCGCACGCATTTTCTTATTTGTTCAAGCCCTCTTTTCCTACCTTTATAGGTCCAAAGGCAATCTGTTAAGAAGCCAAATTCATTTAGAAGCTTGTGAGCCTTTATTCCGTAAATTCTGCATAACTATGAGAGAAATAGTTTTGGGGGAGGATCTGGTCCTCGTCCTTTACGGATATAGTATACAAGTTTTTTTAAGCGTGCTATACGAATATGTAGGCCTACCAAATAAGAAGTCATTCTCAAATGTAGTGACTATGTGCGCAAGCGAAAAATTGACACTTCGTAGGTCCCAAACCATATCTAAACTTGGAGCATAGATACGAGAATTTAGGCCCGAACATCACAACTTTCTGAGTTAGTTCGCCCCTTTTTTCCTAACTTAAAGGTCCAAGAGAAGGAACTAACAAGACAAAACTCTAGTTTCCTATAAAAACTAACAAGCGTTGTATTTCTAAAACAAAACTGTAGACAGTATTAATTTGTGGAGAGAGCCAAATCCTCGTCCATTACGGATAGATTTGTATAGGAATGTTGATGAAGTGTGCCATTGTGCATATATAGGCCTACCTTGTGAGAAATTTAACTCAAAATGTAGTGACTACGTGTTAGCGGAAAGAAATATGACACTTCATTGGTCCCAGACCATATCTAACAATGGATAGATATGGGAGATAGGACCATACTGTCCATACATTGAAAGACCAAAGTGTACAAGAAAACTGTACATATATATGTAAAACAATAACTGTTCGTTATACCGATCCAGTTGAGTACTACACAATGTAGTGACATAAGTGGTTCGCTCTAGCGACCCAGTTAAATACTAACTGTGCCGATATGTTAAATACATAATTGGCAATGTCGAAACATGCAGTTAGCATTAAGATGCGTTTCTGGGATCAAATAACTTCATCAGTTGCACTGATAGGGTCAGGACCATTGTCCTATACCGTGTTTTCTGAGAGTGCAAAATCTTGTGTGGATTTTTTTATTCCCACGTTTGTAATTTCCATCTCGTCTGCAAAGGACAATCTATGGGAAATAGCTATAAACCAACTGCTTGGTCCAGAGAAATCGAATGTACCGTTTATTAAAACTTCAAAAAATACCTAACATAGAAAGGTTTTCATGAGAGGAATCCATTTTGTACGCATTTCTATTGAGAGTTTCCTAAGAAAGGAGGCTCTTCAAATATGAAATAAGATAGGATTAATTCATTATTGATTTATCCGTTTGATCAGATTGCTCTTTAGAGACTCTTTTACTGTCTACAGTTTTGTTTTAGAAATACAACGCTCGTTAGTTTTTATAGGAAACTAGAGTTTTGTCTAGTTAGTTCCTTCTCTTGGACCTTTAGGAACAAAGGGGCGAACTAAGTCATGAACGACAAAGGACTCACCATCAAACCCAAGCGTTCCAGACGTCACATGGGTCAGCATCTCACAGACCTTGACTACGCAGATGATCTAGCTCTAACAGCTGATCTGATATGTGGTGCACAATTTTTTTTTTTTTTTTTTTTGCGTTTCTGGGATCAAATAACTTCATCAGTTGCACTGATAGGGTCAGGACCATTGTCCTATACCGTGTTTTCTGAGAGTGCAAAATCTTGTGTGGATTTTTTTATTCCCACGTTTGTAATTTCCATCTCGTCTGCAAAGGACAATCTATGGGAAATAGCTATAAACCAACTGCTTGGTCCAGAGAAATCGAATGTACCGTTTATTAAAACTTCAAAAAATACCTAACATAGAAAGGTTTTCATGAGAGGAATCCATTTTGTACGCATTTCTATAGACTGGATGGCACCTACACCAAGCTTCTTATGCGAGTACAAAACATATCCTGGCGCGAGCACAAGACCAAAGCACAGATATATGGAGATATCCCTCCAATTTCATCTTCTGTTGCCCAACGCCGTGCACGATTTGCCGGTCACTGTCATCGTGCGATTGACCAAGTAGTCTCAGACGTCACATGTTGGAAGTTACCATGCCAAAACAGGGGTCGTCGCCCCTTTAACTACATTGATGTGATTGCTCGAGACATCCAGCAGGATCCATCTGACATCCCCAACCTAATGACAAACAGGACATTTGGCGCTACATGGTGAACAGCATCTCGGCTGCGGCCGTTAGATAGAAGTCAGAAAGTTGTGATGTTCGGGCCAAAATTCTCGTATCTATGCTCCAAATTTAGATATGGTTTGGGACCTTTGAAGTGTCTATTTTTTGCTTGCATACGTAGTCACTACATTTGAGAATGGCTTCTTATTTGGTAGACCTACATATTCACACAGCATGCTTCATAACACTCGTATACTTTATCCATAACGGATGACGACCAGATCCTCCCTAAAACTATTTCTCTCATAGTTATGCAGAATTTATGGAATAAAAGGCTCACAAGCTTCTGATGAATTTGGCTTCTTAACAGATTGCCTTTGGACCTATAAAGATAGGAACAAAGGGCTTGAACGAAAAGAAAATGTGTCCGAGGTGTATGTAAACAACTGGTTTCAGAACTTCAATGTTTGATATCACCCAAGCTTTTTTCAGAGTCGCTTATTAAAAGAGTTGATTTTGTTGTGGGGAATACTAGGCTAACAACAGTTTATACCTCTAACTTATCCAATAATGCCATTAACCAGTTCAAAGATACTCAGTAGTAACAATTCCCACAGGCCCCTCCCAGGGTACTGCGTCTCTAGCTTTTGGGTTTTGGCCTTATTCGCTGCTCTCTTTTTCAAGAGATTAACGTCAAAGACAATGCTTTTAGTTGACCACACACACCGAATTCTTCTAGAAAAGGCGAGTTACATACCTATATTCGACCTAAATAAAGGTACGAATAGCTCATACAAACAAACAAAATGAGGCGTATTACACGACAGTTTTAGGAACGCCTCAATAGTCATCATGGAAGTTGAGAAAATGTCTTCATGCCACGCGGCTCTCGGCCTCAAGAGTTGGTCACGTTGGGGGAACACAGGTACTACAAGAAAATATCGAAATCCCCAGTTTGCATTCTGCTCATTACCAGTAAAAGATACTTTTCCAGGGCCCCTAGCAAAAGGGAACTGTTTTCTCATATTCGTTTAGGGGTAGAAGGGGGTCTCGTGCCCCCCCTGAAATAAATTTCTACATGTCTATATATCAGAAAAAACGGTAGAAAACGACTAGCTATGTTAAAAAAATTCACACTATTGTACCATCTACCATTTTTATGTAAAATTTTGCAAATTAGCGATCGCGTTATACAGAAAAACAAATATCCAACAACAAGAAAACAAAATGTTGTTCCTGAGCCAATGTAACTCTGTCGATACCTTGTATTATTATCTAGAAGAACAATTTCTGTTTCTGAATATTTTTCTGTATGGCGATCCTAATTGATAACATTTACTTAAAATGGCAAACGAGGGGGACAGTTTTTGGACGTTTCAAATGGCTATCGTTTTCTAGCATTTTCTGAATTTCAGGGGGGTGCACGTGACCCCTTCTACCCACTAAAACTAATCAGTTGCATATTTTCTAAGGGACTTATTTGCAAAGACTGCATTTCAAATTGTCCTGATATACCCGGCTTTCTTATAATATAAGGCACACGGCGGCCATCTTGGATTTTTTAATTGCTAAGGGTGGCAATTTTACATCTCTGTCTACTAAATAATCCTTATAAGATAATAGTCTTTTGATTTCCCAAGGGAGATTGGCAAGGGAATAACAGTCAACTTGCCTTAATTTTTAGGATTTGTATTTTGTTTGCAACGTTCATGCAACGTGCATTTTGTAGATGTCCTACTCAAAATGGGGCCTCTGGATTTCACTAATTATTCAAGCGTTGACTCTAAAATAGGTACATTGGCATTTTAAGTTTCCTACCCAAAACATAACAAATTGCACAATAAAAAATAAATACTTACATTTGGGTTGTCTGTCTGTGTAAGCAAGTTTTGAGTTTTTAACAGCCCAATGGCGGGCAATCTTGGATTTCTCAAATTGCCCAAGGGTGCAAATTTTTACACCCCCACCTTGGTTCAATTGTATTACCCTTAAAGGAGAGATAATCAGCGAACAAATACTTTAACAGAGATTTTTGATCTCATGCCACATTGGTATTCAAGGAAATGCAAGGTTATGTATTGGGCGAAAGAAGCCCTTAATATGATTAGTAATAAACAACATTGAGATTCCCTTTACAGATTTAGGATTCAGTAAGAGCTATATAGAAATAGGTTGAGCACAATGCTGGCGATTCATTTCTAATAATAAAATGCTTGCTTTTCAACCAAATGTTGAAGCTGTGGTAGTTCAGGTTGATTGGTACGAAGACGCGATTGTTAGCGCGATGTAAATGGTCAGACTTATATGACCCATAGTCATTTGATTAGAGGTGATGCCCAGTCCCTCGGTGTATTACTTGTGATTGTGTGCTTTCTTTGAAACATGATTACTGAGTGCGGTTTGTTATGCGCTTATCGTAGAAAATATTACATTGTTCCCAGATTGAAAACATTATTTCCAGATTATTAGCTCTTAGGTAAATTCCGAAGGAGGCCGATTTCCGATTCCCGATTTGTATAAATATTTTTAACTTTTACAAAGGTTGTGATTAGTATTTATTGTGATGATGTTTGACGGTTTGATGTTTTAAATCGTAATAAATGATAAAACGGTAATGACACGATTATAAACACAATTGTGTTGAGTTGCGTTAATTTAAATACTCACTCTGCACATCAGGCTTCCTGCTGCTGAGACATATATTCAACAGGGCTTTTTGCTTCCACTCTTATCTTTTACACCAATAATCTCCAAAGTGGCTGCCAATATATCCCAAATGGTCCCAATGCACAATGTGGTCCAGTGAATACATGACCGAATCATGAAACCAAGTCCTGGGTTCGAGTCCCAATGTGTTGTGCACTTGGCCAAGACACTTTATCTCGCCTCTATCCCACCCAGGTGCTAAATGGTGAGCTGTTAGGAATATAGTCCCATTGAGTGTGCCCAAAGGTATGAAGCCGTGGGCGTAGACCAGAGGGGGCCAGGCGGCCCATCCCCCTCCAAAAACTGATTTTGTCAGGTGAGATGAACTTGTCGGTTCATTGAATTCCAATTAACGGTGTGCTTGCAGGCCGGATTGCTGGCAAAGGATAGGTTTAACGAGTCAATGTGCGACAAGTATGTTTTACAAAATAGTGCAAGAATACGGCCTCAAGGGACATTTAAGCATCTAAAACTCCACATTACTAGGACTAGCTACCCGGGACCAGTGCACCACCCCACCTAGCTTTTCCTTTCCAGCAAAGGCACTGTGGTCACATCCCTGCACGTGTAGTTTCTCTACATTTTCAACCATTCTGTGAAAATCAATCAATCCCGGTATCAGAGACAAGGATGTGCTTTAATTCCTATGTATAGTGAAGCATAAGTATGCAGCTGTGTCTGGGAAATCTTAAGATATTGAGTGACTTAAATCTGTTGAGATGAGGAGGCAATGTGGAGGCAAGAGAAGACTTTGGGGTCTGCTTCTTCCTGTGAGGTGATAGATCTAAACCACCCCCTTTTTCTGAATGGTTCTCTTCCATCTGGAACTTTCCCCAATCTGATTTGTCAGAGGAAAGAAAAGTAAGAAAAAAAGTGCCAGTAAAAATTTTGGCGGGGAATGGCTTTAATGTCTTCTGTGGCTAATTCTGCAGATTTTAGAAAATGTCTTGTCGCCATGCTGATCGTTTAAAACATACTGCCCGCAATTCCGGCCTGAAAGCGCCTGAATTGAATTCAAGTAATCGGACGGGCTCATCTCAACCAACGAAATCAAATTATTGGGGGCGGGAGGCACAGCCCCCTAGCTGCCCCCTCCCCGACTAACGACTGAACTACCAAGTACAGAGTACTCGCTGCAGATATCATACACAGAAACCATTTCAATGCAGTGAATGTGGTAATTTTCAGATGGAAGATCAGCATTTAGCCGACCATGTGAGAATTCACACTGGTGACAAACATTTCAATGCACAGATTGTCGTAAATGTTTCAGCACAGAAATTCACTTAGTTCCACATGTGAGAATTCATACTGGGGACAAACGGCATTTCAGTGCACAGAATGTAGTAAATGTTTCACACGCTGCAATCACCTTTAGCCGACATATAAGATTCACACTGTGACAACCCTTATTTCTATGCACATATGTAATAATGTTTCACACCGAAGATTAACTTTAACGCTAGAGGCATTATAAATTCACAATGGCGACGAAACATTTCAGTGCACAGAAAGTGTAAAATTTTTCACACAGAAATCATGTTTAGCCAGACACGTGAGCATTCAGCACATTGCGCAATCCATTTCAATATGCACAGAAGTGTAGTAAAGTTTCAGGCCGTCAAATCACTATTTAGCCGAACATATTAGAATCACAGAGCTGTGCATAACACATTCCATGCACAGAATGTAGTAAATGTTTCACAGCCGTGTCAATCACATTTAGGTCGCACATATTAGAATTCACCCTGGTGACAAACCATTTCAATGTACAGAATGTAGTAAGTGTTTCACACAGAAATCAACTTTAACCAGTCATATGAGAATTCACAATGGCAACAAAACACTGGTGACAAACCATTTCAGTGCATAGAATGTAGTAAATATTTTGCACACAAATCACATTTAGAGAGGCATGTTAGGATTCACACTGGTGACAAACCATTTCAATGCACTGAATGTGCAATGTTTCACACAGAAATCACATTTAGGCATATGAGAATTCACACTGGCGACAAACCATTTCAATGCACTGAATGTAGTAAATTTTTTGCACACAAATCACATTTAGACAGGCATATGAGAATTCACACTGGTGACAAACCATTTCAATGCACTGAATGTAATATTTCAAATGGAAATCAAATTTAACAGAACATGTGAGAATTCTCAATGGTGAGAAACCATTTCAGTGCACAGAATGTGGTAAATGTTTCCACACAAATCAACTTTATCCAAACATGTGAGAATTCACAATGGCAGCAATACATTTCAGTGCACTTGAAATGTTTCATATACAAATCATATTTAGCCCAACATTTGATAATTTATACTGGTGACAAACCATTTCAGTTCACAGAATGTGGTAAATTTTTCACACAGAAATCTACTTTAGACATACATGTTGTTGCAATAGCTTGTGAATGCCAAGATCAGAAATCCCCTTTAAACACAAATGAGTCTTGTGCACAAATGATCTGATTTTTGTATCATAACAAAATTGATTTTTGTTTAAGAGATCGGTTAAGAATTTGGAATTAGTTCAATGGTAGAACCATAGACCTTTCATATGACCCTGCTGATTCCAAATCCTGATGATGCAACTTATGCATCCTTGAGCATTTTGAGATAGAGAACGGGGTAAATTAACACCAGTCAGATTTGTAAACATTTCATAGACATGTTCATCTGGTTCTAAGGATTAAAAAAAGTATAGGTTGCTATATCTAGGCCAATCTCAACACAGTAATTAGGCTGAAAATGGTTCAAGGTCACTGTCACTGGGTAACAATAATGCACAAAATGCTCTCAAGATGGGGTCAAATCCTTCATGCTTATAGATATAATGTAAAATGCTTGCTCTAGCGAAGCTATAGAGCCTTACCGATCCCGCAGAATGTGCCTTTACCAATAAGACACTTTTCGTCAGTTGCTATAAAATGTTTCACACATTTTCTGCTTGATGTATGATCTTATAAGTGGCATGTGCGTTTGACTAATTTTTCAAGCTTTTCCACTCTAGTAGCAGCGAAAAAGTGGCCGGGAAAAGCATATTTTGGGGTATTTATTTATCGATTGAAAAAAGGTGAAATGTTGGACCATTTTCGTATGTTCCGTGCGCTTTGTAGATTATTTTGCTCTGTAATAATGTTAGTGGCAAATGAGTGGCGGAAATTGGCAACAGTGGTCGTGAACATATAGTTCTGGCGGATGTGTTTCAATTTTGGTGAAGCGGTCGACCGGCCGGTGTGGGAGGAGATATGGTCCTCCGGGCTCACAGTCCGGAACAATGGTGAACAATAGGGCAATCGATTCAGTTGACTCTGCGCGCAACATTAGTTTCACGCTTTATTCCGTTGTCGTCTATGGAGCCCGGACTATATGATACCTGCCGGACAATGATTACTTTCACACCGGGACTCGGCCGGCCCAAAACAAACTCGACCCATACCAACCGGAATTCTCCCGGTTTTGCTAGCAAATCTCCTGATTTTCCGTATTAAGGAAAGAAAATAAATATAGAACATTAAGGAAAAAGGGCAATATCTTTTCAGAGTGAATAAAGAACATAGATTTCAAAGATTTTCAATTGATAAAGTCTGTTAAACTGGTTTCCGACATAATTTTTCTCCCGACTTTCGGATGGTTCACTCCCATTAATATTTTGATTTAACCATTTAACTGCTGTACGCTAAATGTCTTCTGATAGTATTTTAGGTAACTACTTAACTGCAATGGTGCAAATGATATACCAACAAACAATGCATTGTTATAGCGGTTTTGTTTTGAAGTTTTCAAGCTTTAAAAGTTTAGGCCTTGATACTTTTCATGTAGGCCTACTTTAAAAAAAGTACTCTATATGGACTCAATATGTTCCTACTGACGTGTCCTTAAATGGGGCTGTCGGACGGCGGAGCTCTGTCCATTTTTTCTGGAAAAGTTGTATTTTAAAGAGCTCTATATTCATATGTAAATAGTCCATATGTAAATAGGTAGCTTAGTTTTCAAGGTATGAGCTTTTAAAGTTTATCCTTTTACATTTAACCTTTTCATGTCATTTCTTGGGTCAAAATACTGATTTTTGGTCTGTGGAACACTGAAAGCTTAGTTACCAAAGTTACTAAAAAAGAACCACTGGCCATGACTTAATGTGGGATATACACAGATTGAGCTTTGATGACCCCTATGTGACCTTTGACCCAATTTCATTAAAATCAAACAAAGGTTAACAATTGCTCATTTCTCACATAGGCATCGACTGATTAACTTCATACTTGCTCAGGAGAACCACTGGCCCAAGGCTCACATGTGGTGTAAACAAAGTGACCTTTGATGACCCCTATGTGAACTTTGACTCCATGTTGTGAAAATCTTTAAACTACATTTCTTTGGCACATAAGATGCTGCGGCCACCAAAGTTACTAAAAAAGAACCACTGGCCACAACTTTGTGTGAGATGTACACAAGATTGACCTTTGATTACCCTATGTGACCGCTGACCCAATTCATTGAAATCAACAAGGTTAACATTACTCATTTCTCACATAGTGATGCATCGACTGATTAACTCATACTTTGGTCAGGCGAACCACTGGCACCAGAAGGCCACATGTGGTGTAAACAAAGTGACCTCTGATGACCCCTATTTAAAAACTTTGCCCCATTTTGTGAAATATAAAACTACATTTCTTTGGCACATAAGAGCTGCGGCCACCAAATTTATCAAAGAACCACTGGGCCAAAGTTCATATGTGAGTTTTCACAGAGTTTTTTTACCCTTTGACCCAATTTCATTAAAATCAAACACCAAAGTTCTCAACAATCTCAACAAAAAACACTGGCAAAGATTTATCAAACATCAAACTCGACTCCGTGGACCAAACCATGAATGGAGGCACACAAACGTTCTGGGGATGGATTGTATTTTTTAATTATTCCTTTTTTAACTTGAAGAATTTTGAGTTCTTTACCTATTTATTCAAAAACGTGCACAAATCTTAGAAGCTTGGTCCAAATTTTATCTGATATTGTTTTGACTGTTTCTATTGATACTGTGGCAAAAACTAATGCAGTGACATGTTTTATGATGATTCTGTACACTAAACATATTTGACAACCGTAAAATTATGAAATTGAATTTTCACAATTTTTAAACTTTTTATAAATTTGCACATCTTGCCTAAAAAATTGTTTATTTTGGTTGAGTGGTTCTCAAGATATGTTCCACTGAACGATAAGTCAGCAAAACAGACTTGGTTGTCCACAAAGGCATCATTTTTCTTAGGCATGGAATCCCCCAATGCCAAATCGAGCAGATTGTGTCCTACCCCCCCCCCCGGCCCCCCCGCCCTGACACAAGAAGAAAACTGGTATTTAGCACTCCTGCAAACTTGTGCCAGGGGTATTTCATTATGGAATGATAAATACACATCAATTGTTTTGGCAAACCGTGCTTTTTAAATCTGAAATCATAGCATGGCCCGGTGAGTTGACTTTGACCATTGAGGTCAAAGTCACACACGTCCAGTGAAGTCCGCAATTCCCAATTGAATCGCCTGATAAACCTGAGGTTCATGGCAGTCCCCAGTCACTCTCCAATCAAATTTCAAAGTTCAATCATTGCTAATTTACCACCTGTCAAACTGAAGTCTCACTACTATTAAAGCGTAGAGCCTCAGCACCATTGGT
>JAMKCH010078456.1:0-16869 GCA_023653785.1 Ophioderma brevispina | reverse complement strand
TTCTAAATTACAAAATCGCGTATTTAATGAAACACACATTTTTTTAGCATTCTCGTTCGCAGGTATAGTTTCCAAGACAATTACCAACAAAACTTCGCAAAAATATCAATTTCTAAAAAATGGGGGCGCTCTTCAAAAATGTGTTGTTATTGCTTTACTGGACAAGGAGTATGAAGGCCAAACCATCAAATACAAATCTCATGCACTGAAAAATTAAAGCAACTCTATCCTCCAAATGTGAACAGAAGCGGAATGGATATAAGGCACAATATGTAGTATAATAAGATCGTCAGCTACAAATAGATGACTTCCAAATTTCGTTGTAGGTTAAAACCATGAAAACTTGCAGATTCAATTTAAAATGTAGTCTTACTCTAGTCTTACACAAGCCATCTTACCCATTGTTACCTGACCTATCTGGGACATTGAACATTTTTTCATTCAGCGTTTTCTTCTTTTTTTTATTTTAATTTTTTTCTGAATCGTCATTGTCATAGTAGTCCAAAGGTAGAACCAAAGGCCGGTATTCACAAAAGCGGGTTAACTTTAACCCAGGCTTAGGGTTTAACCCACGATCATGGGTTAAATTCATGTTATCCTCTATGGGATATTTAACCCAGGGTTAAAATTAACACTGGGTTAAAGTTAAAGGCCGACCCAGAGATTTCCGGAGGAGGGCGTCCTCAATTTCCAAAAAAATCGCGTTTTTTGCATGTACATAATGCTTGTCCATGTGTGAAATTGCAAAGCTTAAATCGAATTCCTTCATATAGAAAATCACAACTTTGTTATAAAATTCCGGATCCGGAATTTTTGTTATACACAGTATCCTATGGGACGTAATACTAGACATAAATGTTTTCTGCATCAAACGAAAAATCCGATTCATCTCAAATTTCGGAATTGTGCATTTTATAGGTTACAATCTTTAGTTCTAGTTGACTATTTTTCATTATTACATAAAAAATAATATTTCGAAATCTCTGAGTCAGACTTTAACCTGCTTTTGTGAATACCGGTGTGAAAGCAGATATAGTCCAGCGAGAGCCACTGTAGCCACAGTCCGGGGCTCCATCCCCCAGTCTCTGCTCTGTCTCTGGGTTTTTTGAGTGCACTTGGTTTAACAAAATATAAGGCTAAAATAAAAATGTGAAACTTTCAGCTGCCACCCATTGGACATGCCCGGCGGTGCGGCCAGCCTCATTCATATAGAATTCATCCAAAAAAATGTCAAAAGAAATTACAGCAATACGAGTGCAAAAAAAAAAAAAACCAATTTGGGTGCCTTATGGGGTCGTCATGGGTGTTCCCATTACCTACATACGATCTTCGCCCTCGTTCGTTATTAATATAAAACAAATCAGAAATAACCCTTCCCTTGGAGTTGATTCTTCAACTCCAACGGTTTTGGATAAGAAATTTTTCCTTGCACATATAAAAATTCATAATTTTGTTCGTCAAGATTCGCTTATTACCCGTGTTACACCAATGGCGACGTCTGAAATTGGGATTTCTTGCCGCCCACCCCTGGACATGCGGGTCCTAATACCACGCCCTCTATTGTACCAGCAACAAGTCACAGCACGCGAAATACACAGGGCTCCTGGAATTGAACAAATAGGGAGGGAGTAGGTTGAAGAGTCTATGTACTTTCAGTCGCTTAGCATTTTCATAACCGTGGACCCGATGGAGGGTCTAGGGGCCCCATAGCGACGATACACGGAATAGAAAGCGTGAAACTAATGTTTGGCCCCGTGGGAAGAGTCCAACTGAATCGATTGCTCTTTTGTTCACCATTGTCCCCGAACTATGAGTACGCCGACGAATAATTACTTAGCACCGTGTGGCAGGAGATATGGTCCGCCGGTTCACAGTCCGGGGACAATGGTGAAAAATAGAAGCAATCGATTACAGTGACTCTCACGTCCGTAAACATTAGTTTCACGATTTATTTCCATTGTCGTCTATGGAGCACGGACTGTGGTTCCTGCCGGCCATATCTCCTTTCACACCGGCCTTCCCGATTCGCAAGTTGTTTGATGGTTTCTAGGGCACATTGACTTGCGACTTTTGCATCCTGAGCATTTTGAGATATGAAAGGCGATAAATTAACAGATGTAAAATTGTAAACGTTACATACGGGAATGAAAAGGTGTATAGAATGGCTATTGGTTCCAGGATTAAAAAAAGTATAATTAATTTGCTATATCTAGGGCAATGGACAATTCAATTTAACACTGTAGGCTTAAAATTGATTTAGGTCACCCGGGGTAAAAATTCTAATGTATAGGATTCAAAACACAAAAGGTTGTTAGATTATTAGGAAACTATACTTTTATAATCCTTAGAATCAGACGAACAAGTAGTATACACACCTTTTAACCCCATGTGAAACATTTACAAAATTGTCCTCTGTTAAAATTACCCCCTCCCTATCTCAAAATGCTCAGGATGACAAGTTGCATCATCATCAGAAGGTCAAAGGATGTTGCTTAGAAACACCAAAACATTCCGTGCAGACTCTTGTAAGGTTATATGACACGTTAATGGCAAGTTGTGTTTAATTATTTTTCGTTTTGGTGTTTTAAAGGAGCGTGTTCCGAGTTATGTTTTTATTGTTTTCTCTACTTGATATGAGAGCCTCGCCACCTTGCACATACACCCGTCAAGTACCGCTGGGGAAAAGAACTTGCGGTTTTGATGGTAGATGCAATAATGCATGTTGCAAAGCCCTATTTCAATACTGTGCAATATTAGTGGTTAAACAACTAAAAACGGCGGTTTCTTGCTAATATCTTGGGAATGAAATGGATTTGAGGGCTCAAAATTTTATGACGACAATGAGAAAAATACGGCCTTTCATCTGACATATCCAAAATACGATATAATTCCGGGGGTAAACTAGGGGGGGGGGTCCCAAGACGATCGGAACACGCACCTTTATAATCATAAGATTACGTTTGCGAATTTTGTTTGGTGATTTTAGGGTCGGAAACAGAATTGAGGTCTCGTACTTGCGGGATAACAAAGACAAAAGCTTGACAAAAATGTTCCAAAGGCAGTGGCATAAAGCTACGTTTTAGCTAAAGAATGAAAACGTTTCTTATAACACGTGTAGTTAATTTGAAAAAAAAATAAATGTGTTTTGTAATAATTGTAACATATCAGAACGCCCTTCAGTGACCCCAATTTATTTCTTGATTTACAACGATTGAACCAATCTATACCAATTTTGAAGGAAAATTATGACCCACCCAATCTCGTGTTGAAGGGGGTCCAGGAGCCCATACTCTAAAAATGTAATGCGGCCTTTTGTGGTGAAAATGATAATTTCTAAACGGTATTTTCTTATTGTTTAAATTTGGAACACGATACAATGAAAAAAAATCTAATTATTGACACCATATAGTAATTACGACGATACGAGGGCCTCCCCTTATCCACAAACGGGGAGGATTTGTAAAAAAAATAGTTGAACTTTGACCTTTGGTACGTGGATACAGGAATATGTCACCACCAGATATTGATGTAGAAATATGTATTAGAATTTATGTTTCTGTAACAAATTAGGCCACATATGCTGATATCCCATTTGATCAGATTGATCCAGAATTAAATGAAAGCTAATGAATAAGGAAAATACCCCGTGCCGGAAATATCGGTACTAAAAGTAAATATAAAAACCATTGTTTAATATTTCAATGCATGCATAGTGGTGAGAAAAGGAACACAAACAAAATGGCCGCTTTGCTAGTGGAAGAACATTATGAGTAGCCGGGTACGTTGAGTAGTACCAGCGAACCACATTGCCAACAGGGTTGGCAATTTGTGTGACCCCCATGTCAGATCGGACATATATGGAACGGACTATTCGGGTTTTTAATTTCCGATTAAAAGCTCCGTGTTTTGGAGCTAATTGGGAATTTATCCCGTTCAGAATTTAGACATGGACGATACGCGGAAGAGCGGGGAGTATCGCATACATAATCTATCACGTTTATCAGATTGTCCGTTATGTTATGATGGCTTTGAAATAGGCCTATCTTGCACCATTTTTTATCACGACGGCGATAAAAACTGGACCATGCCAGCATATATGTGTGTTGTGTGTGGGGGGGGGGGGGACATGCAGATGCTAAGTCAACCTCCGGCGCGACCAAGAGCTAGGCTATTTCAAAGACATACGCTCTTATGCGATTCAGATTAAGACAGAACCTGGACGAAGACGCGACTTTGGTCCCGGGGGGGGGCGGGGTTCTCAGGGTTTGTTGGGTACCTGCCCCGGGGGGGGGGGGGGTTTTCAGGGGTTTGTTGGGTACCCATTACCCATGCTCGTTCCAAGGGTTCTGAAGGTGACCCCTAACGGACCAATTTCAGTGAAAATATCCCTAACGGGACCAATTTGCAGGAAAATTATTACCCCTTGCGGGACCTGTTCTAAATACGTGAAGAAAAGATATACCTTTAAAATATCAAATATACAAGAAAATGACACGGGGGCTACTGCAAGAAAAACTTAAACAATCCGGGTTATTTGCTGATATGTTTAGGTATTTTTTAGTTGTATCATGAACCAGTCACAATCACAACGGATTTGATACCCCTAGCCGGGACTAGGTCACTGCATTATTGTGAATTTGATACCTAGCGGTAGTCCGCATTTGCAGCTAGTCCCTCTTTTTGGGAACGAGCATGGGTACCCGGCCAAGATCCAAGACCCCCCCCCGGGATATTGTGGAGCCCAGGTAAGTCAATAATTTCATGAACGCGGGGAGTCCTAATCGGCAAATTAGGAAAAAAAAAATTTAAAAAATTTGGAACAACACGAATTAGTAGAAACGGATTGCCATAGTTGGAATAATTGCTAGCTATTTTTAGGTATTTCGGGTCAGTGTCTGCGGTTTACATCGCGGTCTGAGGCTGATACTGCATGGCATGGCTGCCGCGTGTGAGCGATCGTAATAGGGTGCGACTGAGTAAAAAAAATAGGCTTCCGTTTTAGCTTCGAAACATCATAGCATGTAATCTGCCGGCAGCAGAAAAGAAATGTATGGCATTTGATGGTATTTGTTGGCTAGGCAAAAACATCAGGCAAGCTTCAGTGGTATCCATTAAGTTGCCACCACCTCTATAGAAACCCCTGACTACGGCTGACCTTGCATTGCACTTTAGGTATACAATTGTTACAATTTTCAGTGTATAAGTAACAGAAAACGTCTTGAAACATATTAATGCAGATTGCAGGCTGGCGGGGAACCACGCCAATTTTCCCGGAATTATCGATTAGGAACTCCGCGCGAATGATCATTGACTTAGGCTCCTTTTGTGCTCTGATCAAACAATAAATGGGACCCGTCATTTTCTTGTTTTAGAATTAAAGTGTACGTCGTTGAAGAGACTAACATTATAGATATCGCCCATCCCTTACCTGCAATACTGGTAGTCCCGATTAGCCTGTGTCAGATCTGACATATCTTACATATCATCTGACATGGGGTCACAAAACTGGCCCAAAACCGCTTGCAACCCTACTAATGTAAGCCAAGTAAATAGGTCCATTTAAACCGCGTGATCGTGATAGGGTATTTTTTTCAGCGTGACAAAGTGCATGTCGGGGGTAAGATATTTCAATGCCACCATAGGGTAATCACCTATAGGTCACCTTTCGTCGCATGGGGGAGCTGCAGTATTCACTTTAATACGTGAAAAAGGTCAAAACTTAGGTAAGTGTAATATACCTTTACCTTCTGAGGGGACTTTCTCTTTTGAGTAGTTAGTGGTGAGTTCACTGTTGTCATAGAGTGGCCCCCGCATAGTTCAGAATCAGTGTTTGTTGTATTTGTCATATCATTTGAAAATTAAAAATTAAAGAAGCTGATTGCACAAACTTTTAACACAAATATGTGTTATTGCTGTGTGAACAGTCCCTTCTACAGGGATAGCAGACCCACTTAAAGGTGCAACGAAGGGATTTTGAGGCACCAAATCTTGTGTCATAATAGTAATTTCATATAAGAATAGACACTCATTGGATTTCTGCCCTGTATTTGACTACACGAATGTCTTAAAAGAGAAAAATACACCGTCGGGTTCTCGAACCGGCTTAAATCCCCTGGCTGGAGCGGGTTTACAAATTTTAAATAATCAGCTTGCAAATAACCCCCTTAAACCCAAACTCCCCCTTAAAACCCCCACAACCCCCAAAAACCTGGCAAACCCCCTTAAAACTTCGTGGCGGAAACCCACCTTAAACCACAACAAGCCCCTCTTAAGCCCAGAAACACCCCCCTTAAAACCGGGGACAAACCCCTTTTAAAACCCGGACAACCACCTTTAAACCCCAACAATCCCCCTAAGTCCAGACAACCCACCTAAACCAGGGACAACCCCCTTTAAAAACCAGACAACCCACCTAAACCCAACACAATCCCCTTTAAACGCAACAAACCCTTAAAGCTGGACAACCCCCTTTAAAACCCGGACAAACCCCCCTTAAACCTGGACAACCCCCTTAAACTCGTGCAACCCACCTAAACCACAACAAGCCCCTAAGCCCAGACAAACCCCTTAAACCCGGACAACCCCTTTAAAACCCGGACAACCACCTTAAACCCCAAAAACAATCCCCCTTAAGGTCAGACAACCCCCCTTAAACCCGGAAAACCCCTTTTTAAAACCCAGACAAACCACCTTAAAAACCAAACAAATTACCCTTAAACCCCAAACCCCTAACGTGGAAAACCCCCCTAAAACCCGGCAACCCCCTTAAACTCTGGACAACCCCCCCTTAAACTCGGGCAAACCCACCTTAAAACCACAACAAGCCCCTTAAGACCAGACAACCCCACCTTAAACACGGACCAACCCCTTTAAACCCGGACAACCAACCTTAAACCCCCAACAATCCCCCTAAGTCCAAACAACCCCCTTCTTAACCACGGGACACCACCTTTAAAACCAGGACAAACCAACTTAAAACCCCAACAATCCCCTTAAACCAAACAAAACCCATATTAAAGATGGACAAACCCACGTAAACAAGGACAACCCCCATAATCCCGGGACAAACAACCTTAAAAATTAATACAGGCGGAGAGGGGAGAGTACATGTTCCCCACCCATCCCATCCAAAGTTTCATCAAAATCGGACTTATGGACTTCAGATAGTTTGTTAACAAGTTTTTTTGGTGAAAAAATACCCCAATTTAGCCCATTAAAAGATGCAAATTAGTATTTAATTAGCATTATCATGCGCCAAAAACCTACTCAGCGCCGAAAGTACATGATTGCCCCACCCCTCCACCAAGTTTCATCAAAATCCGGACTTATGGATCTTCAAGATCGTTTGTTCACAAGCTTTTTGAGTAAAATACCCCAAATTAACTCATTAATTATTGCAAAAATTACCGGTACCTAATTCGCATATGCCCACGCCCATAATCTAATCAGATGAGGTGCAGTCCGATCCCACCCACAAGTTTCATAACCATAACCCTTATGGGTCCATGTTATCGGCTTCATACGATATTTGTTGTTGGAAAATACCCCCAAATAACTCATTAATTATGCCAAATTGGTACCTAATTAGCATATGCCAGCCATTAATCAGATGAAGGGCCATGGCGTCCCGATCCCACCACCAAAGTTAACATCACCATAACCCTTATGGAGCTCATGTTATTCGCGTTCACAAGATTGTGTGGACGCCGCAGACGCCCGCGCCGCCCCCGCCTTGACTATAGCAAAATCCCCCTACTTGTTTTCAAGCCAGGGGGATAAAAAAGGCGATTTGGATATGCTTGTATTTCAATTAAATGTAAAAATAGGCTCTGAATTGGCGTATTGGCCGATACAAAATTTACAAGTTCATCAATTTGTGTACAATAAGAAACATTATTTGGCTTATTCCTTTCAGATGGGGGATATTTTTGATTGGAAAAGCTTTACAGAAGGGCAAAAATCAGTAATTTCGTTTTTTGTTAATTAAGGGACGCCCGACAGATATGTGAAATCTCTGTGCACCTTACTTGCAATACGGTTATTTGAAGTTGCAGGACCCGGTTGCAGGATGCAAAAAGAAGGGATTGTAATAGTTTTAAGTTACCAAGGGAGTTCAAAGAAATGTGACAAGGTCCTGTTTGTTAGCTTATTGATTGCTTTCTTTGCCAGAGGTCATTCTTCATACAAATCCCAAAATGCAATGTTGATAGTATGGTTAATAACTGATTGCATTGGTACTAGAATAAACTGTTTCTATACTACAGGGTGTCCACAAAAAAAAATGGTTGCAAGACAAAATCACCCTGGTTGGAGGTGAAAAACAATAAAAATAGTGACGTGATATTTACATATTTCATTAAATGGATTCTTGGTTTTGTGAACACCGTTAGAGCATTTGTGTGTCCGATTTGGTTGTTGCAATTGAGAGATATGGCTAAATAGTCCAAGAGAGGGGTGCGTTGCCAATGTGCCACTTTTCCAGAATGGGATAACCATTTGGATCGGTGGATCTGTTGAAGGACTTATTGATTAGGATATTTTACATCAGAACCCGCAAAATGAACATCGAAAGGTTCCATTCTCAGTAACGTATGGGAATTTCATTTGCCTACAGAACTTATGGTATTTTGTATTTTTCAATTACTTCCAGAAAGAAGTTCATTTTCCAACCTCTTAAAAAACGTGTATTATTTAGGCAAATGTCCAATTTTGATTTGTCGTTTTCAGGATGAGTGTGCTCTGTTTCTTATGTTTTTTACTTATTCATGAAGTTAATTTTAGAATATTTATCCAGACAAAGGAGGAAAAATTTAGCAACAAGAAAAAGATCAAGCATTGTAAGTGTGTGATGGATGAATTCTTCGAATAAGTGTCTTATTCAACATTTGCACCGCTATGCATGTTGACTGTTAAGTTATTCCCGTTTGTGAAAAGTGGCCAATGGTATTTCACCCTCTCTTGAAATATTAATATCCGGGCCTCCACCCAATCTTCCCCCAACATTTTCACATCAGCTTGGATTCACTTTTCACCTCTTACCCCTTTTTGAATCTCAAGATTGCACTAACCAAACGGATGCGTAAAACAGTATTCAAAGCAAGACTCCATTTATGAAATGATTTGTAATATTCACGTCACTACTTTTATTGTTTTTCCACCTCCAACGAGGGTGATTATGTCTTGCACCATTTTTTGTGGACACCTGTATAGGTATGAACCAAGTGGTTTGTGGAATTTTTGCCCCTGAGGAATACTACAAGCCGGGATTTTCACAAGCACTTATTCAAAGCTAGAAAGTCTCATTGTTTTTGTTCCAGAGAGTGCTCATTATTAACATTTAACCCAAGGGGTAAATTGCTTATATTCAAGGTGCAATGTGGGATTGAGTTTGCTAATTTGTTTGTTCAGACAAGAAAAGAGCCACATGCTTACCACAACTTACAACAAAACATAACCTGAAACTGAGTGGCCCAATGTAGCTGAAGCCAATCTTGTTATCTTGAGTGATGGACAGTCACATTCCTACTCTAAAAAAAGGTCTCAGAATGTAGAAGGTAAAATGTAAATTACCACTTGGCCTCCCAATGGAATAAAAGCTCAAAACACGCTACGCTATTGCCAAACTCACAATACGACATACCAAGGAATTAGAGCCAGATAACTAAGTCGATTTCACTTACCAGTAGTTTCTTGGACTGCCCGAGATACATTTCACTCTTACATTTACCAGACCCAGTCCACTTTTGGATTTGATTGACCAAGTTTAAAGCATGTTCTACACATCCATGCAAATGTCCTGTAGCAGAGGAGGAGGATAAAAAACCGCGTAAACGCATAATCGCATATTCAGAACTCTTTTAAATATATAAACAAACAAACCGGTTAACCTTTCAGAAAAGACGTTAAATTGCCAAAATTAGAGGTATGGATTAACTTTATCATTCACCCAAACAAGAATAGATGTTTCATTAATGTAATAATAAGATAGTGTTTCGTAGTTATTGTCTCTGTTACAATTTTCCACATTTAGTTAACTATACACGGCTAAAGAAGACGATTCCAGACCCCGACCAAGCTCGCCGCACCCCGCTTCGACAGCACGGGCCACAAAACGAACTCTTTACAACCATTCCTTACACCATATTGAAAAAGCGCGCCACTGCTTAATATAGTTAACTTTGGTTGGGTCACCTGTACAGCGCCTATACCAAATCACAGAGAAGAAAGTGCACTGAGGTCAAATTTATCACACTTACATTTCAATTCCCATTTTGATAATAATAATTCAGAGCCAATTGTACAATTTGTGTTGCAATAGATCAAAGTCCATTTAAAGGAAATATGTAATGATTCTGTATTTTTTGAAAATTTGGTATGGATGGAAAGCTAGTAAACGTAGATTACATATAATCAATAAGTTGAAAATGTCCACATTTGTGAGGATTTTGCCCTTTTTAATTCCCGCCAATAGTACTCGAAAAAGATTCCGACAAATCCAATCGCAGGAAAATGGTGAAGTCAAAGTGATGACAATCCTAATGACGTCGTTGTGACCCTCATATCGCGTGTGCACTCAAAATAAGTAAACACAACGAAATGAACAAAATATGTAATTCTGTAACTTTTTTTTCTAATTTTATTATTCTTTCATTAATCAATCCATATTACAGTGTCAGCAATAACAATCCAAGTAAAAACACGATTGTTTTGGTCATCACTTTGACGTCCGAGTGGGCGGAAGCCGGTGGCGAAAAAATCCGCCAGTTTCTTAGGATGTCAAAAAAGCACAAAGCAAAAATTAAAAATCCTCTCATTTTGTTTAATTTTCATCAAATTGTATTATTTTTTAGGGATTCGTGATGTACTGTACATATATTTCGAATGTGTAAGTCAAACTGCGCTGACAAAAATCTTGACATCTTTCCTTTAACGAAAATGTCAGTGTTATAGTTCTGACATCGTCTTTAATGCCTACGACATTGCTTGAATATGACCAAAGCCAAAAAACCCACACTTCTTCAAAACATTTCCCACCCATTCCATCGTTCCATTATACCGTTTTTTTGCTAGTTTGATCTTCGTGTGTTTACATTCAATTTACATGGAGAATATCGCAACCTCGTGTCACGCCGCATCGGATTTCCACTGAGTGTCATGCACGACCCCGTGCCAGTAATTGTTGGAATAGATCACACGACATGCATTATGCATGGTTTGACGTCATAATTAGCACGACGTGCCACGTTTTGTTGGTGGTTTGAGGATTCTTTTTTGCGTGTGTATGGCAATGGAGTAGCGGTGCGGCGCAAAACCTAGACGCCTTTATAAAATTGTTGAGTGGTCCGGTTAATTTTTAAAAGGTGTTCGTGCGGGCACTGCATAAAAAATAAGCAAGGAACACGAAAAGATGCTTACGCTCATAACGAAAATTACAGGGTGAGTAAAAAAAAAAAAAATTGACACTGATTGTATCCGCAATTTTGAATTTTGCAATAAATAATATCTACCAATGTGGATATCTGCTGAAGCAAGCTTATTTATTATCTTTAATTTGCCTGCAAGATCATTCCAATCGGTTTTACAGATATAGGCCGAGCTACAGTCTTTCGAAACAAGAATTGCGTAAAAATAGCCGCTTTTCTTTGGACACGGATTTCCTTCGCTGACACCCGCCCGTTCATTCAATGTGAACGTGGGACAGAGCATGAAACCGATATTGATTCAAAACGACGGTAGTCCGGTCTATTCCAAACCGTGTTGTGAATGATCTTTGCAGTTAAATTTAAAAAAAGATAATGAATACCCACCTTTCAGATGTACCAAATGTGTTTGATTATATATTAACTTAAAATTAAAAAAAGAAGAGGGGATAAAGAAATTTTATACACTCAGAAAAATATGTTTGATATATTTCAATCTTTCTAATTTTAAGAGTTTTCGTCACTCTCATAGCAAACTGCATATGATAACGGCCTCCTGTCGGTACATTATAGTCTAAACGTTGGTGTTTGAGGGTGCATGTGTGCAGTGGTGTAGACAGCGGGGGGACAGGGGTGCAGGGTGCCCCCCCGACGAACCTTGGCCGGGAAAAATTGCAAACAAAATCATGCAGAAATCAGCCGTTTTTTTAGCCCTATGACCGGGAAAAAAATTGGCCTTTGACCCCCCTCTTAGAGGGAAAATTCCTGAGACTGGGAAATTTTCTCCCTCAGAGCGGGCAGGCCCGTTTACGCCATGATTTGTGTGCATGAATATGAGATAGAAAGAGCCGTAACAGTTTCATATTTGGTGTAAAACAACTGGTCAATACGACATAGTTGTTTGTTGGCGATTGAGGTGGTGCTCATGGCCCAATTTTAAGATTTTGGGGGGGGGGGGGGGGGAAGGTGACGGTAACAAAATTTGGGGCAACCGGCGAGCCGCAGCGATCCGAAAAATTTTTCTGTAACAGTACATACGGTGTCGGCTACGCCACCTGGGAGGGGAAGCTTTGGGAATTTGATTGTTTGAGTAAAAAGTGTTAAGAATATGGGGGGATCAAGGGTATTCGAGCCCCCCTTCACCAAAAAATATGGGGGTGCCCAGGCCCCCCCAAGCCAAGCCCTCCCCGCTTCCTAAGCCAGCCATGATATTTACGTGTCTATCTTCCTCAAGGTTGAGAGCGTTTTCAACGGGATATGATGTTCATATCCGTTCTTAGGTTTGGGCGCCAACCAAGGATCGATAACTAGGGGAGGATCCAGGATTTGAAAACGACAAATACCGGGGGTGACTGCAAAGGCTTAAAACTGGTCCAAAATAGCTCAATGGGCTGATTTTGCAAGGAATTTGCAGAAAATTACGGGAGGCGCGCGCCTCCTCAGCCCCCTCCCTGGATCCCGCGCCTGATAAACGTAGCTCAGACTGTACGAAAAAATTATTCAGGTTCAATCCTGGTTGGGAGCCTTTCCCTATTCGATACAAAAAAGTCATGTAAAATGGGTTTTTTTTGTTTAAGTTTTTAATTAAAGCATTCTTCTGCTGAACAAAGTTAAGCATTTCATCTGTTAAACGGTGTGTGAAAGGAATCATAGTCAGGCAGGTCTCCGGGCTCATAGACGACAACGGAATAACGCATGAAACTTAATGTTGCGGAAGACGTCCAGTGAATCAATTGCCTTATTGTTCACCCATTGTTCCCGGACCTGTGAGCCCGAGGACTCTATCCCTATCTCCTGCCAACAACGGTCTTTTATATCATAGTTTTGATCTCAACACAACCCTTCAAAGGAGAAATTTTACCTCGACAAATATATGGCGTTTATGTACTGAAAAAAATCATTTAAAAAATGTTTATCCAATTCAATTCATCCCTCTATTTTAATTTAAGAAATTGAAAATAGGGTCAGGTGTATATTAACGAACCGTACTTTTTCGAATAAAAGAACCGTATAATTTTAATGATAACAACATTTCCTTAAGATTAACACTTAACTGCATAAGGGGGGGGTTCCTAGGGACCCCATTTTTTTTGGTTTTTTCGGCCGGCGTTTTTAACGCTGCTATATTTGGTTATTTTTTGTATTGTCTAACTTTGAGTTCATTCGCTTTCATTGGTGCAAAAAACAAATTCCAAATCCTCGCGTCCGTTTTTGCGTTATCGCAGGGGCCCTATAGGAACCCCCCCCCCCTTATGCACTAACGGAAGTGCCCATGAAAAATTAAAAATCTTTTTCTCTTTTTCCACCATCAAAGCACTGGTGCATTTATTATAACTTTGTTTTCAACATTTAATCAAAACAACAAGAAAAACAGAGGAAAACAGAACGGCAGACAGGACGCAGACAAAACAATCATTCACTAACCAACCACACAGCTCATTCCAACCTAACCCACAACCACAAACTCAATAGTCAGGTGAATTCTAAGACACAC
This sequence comes from Ophioderma brevispina, assembly GCA_023653785.1. NCBI lineage: Eukaryota > Metazoa > Echinodermata > Ophiuroidea > Amphilepidida > Ophiodermatidae > Ophioderma > Ophioderma brevispina. The sequence goes on along the minus strand of JAMKCH010078456.1, from coordinate 2,955 downwards.
GCCTGAAGGATGGAAATGGAGTACAGACTTTTTCTATTGATCGATTTTATTTTTTTTTTCATTAGGACCTCAGCCCAATACTTTTTTGAGGTGTGCAAATTTGTTAACATTTCCATTTGTTTGAAAATCCAATATGGCTGCTACCATGCCCAATCAATAAAATCCCTTAAGTATTTCCGATAGAGAAAAATATCTCTCGGTATTTAACTACCGTGTTTTCAGTCACGAGAAGTGTTTGGTAATTAATTTTATCATTACATTCCACAAAAAATCCAATATGGCTGCTCAAAAGACCAATATGCGCTCGGAATCATTAAAGATTCTTAACTCCTCCATTATACCTATTTACGCTACTTGAATTACATACTGAACACCTATAACGTTGGGTTTTCTGCCATGTGTTCAAGAATCTGTTACAATTGATAACACTCTACAAGTGTTACTTAACAACTCTAGAATGCATTTCCAACGCATCAGGACACGTCAAGTGTTCTCAAATTTTGCAGTTTAGAGGCTTGATTCCAGTGTCGAGATGCATCTGTATGCTTTACACTTATGAATACATGTATTTTGATCACTGGAAACGCCTTACTGGCATTGTCTATGTAATGGACATTTTTAAAATTCAAGATGGCAGCCAATACCAGCCGCCTTCCTTTTAAAAATAGTAAAACCTTACATTAATGTGTATTTATGTAAGGGGGTGTGTACATCCAAGGTATTCATGTGGATTATTAAAAGGGGTAAATTAAGGATGGGATAAGTATGTTTGGGACCAATTTGTCATTCTTATCTGGAATTGCTGTTTCTTTAACATGCATTTAAAATGTTAAGATGGTGGGCAATGTGGCTGCCTTTTTACATTCTTTTAAAACTATAAATTACGATACATCTGTTGTGTATTTAGTTTAAAACACCCAAATGAGTATTATTAAAGTTAAATTAAAGTATGAGTGTATGTCTTTGGACATTTAATAACTCAATATGGTTATTTGTTTTGAAAAACATCCTTAAAATTCAAAATGACGGACCAATATATTATGAATAAGGACAATTGTAGGTTCAAAAGATCTTAAAAGGCAGCCAATTGGCTTCCCTCTGATGGTAGGCTTGTTAACACACTTGAATGAAATGTCAGATTATGGGTTACATACCGTGGGATACAGAGGCAGAATAGGCCTCCATCACAAAACGTGAGGGTTGATGCGTTCATTGAATGATTTCGGGGGATATGGTTTTAGGGTGGCCATATTGGATTTGGTGGTAATGTTGTAATCAACTCACGTCAATAACAGTCAAAAGATTCTCGTGCTTTAAAACCCCTGGATTATTGCATTAAAATAATGGCCATTTGAATGAATTTGAGGGAGTCATAGCAGCCATATTGGATGTCTAAATAATGCACTGCACTCGACTTTTGCAACCCCCAGAAAATTATTAGCTTAGGTCATCATTGACAAAAATCGATCAAATAAGACAAAGTCTGACTCCATTTCCACCTGTGCCCACAAGTCCTCCTGACTACAATCACAAATCTCACACTCATCGGTCCACACCACACACACACAAGCCGGAAAGTCGTTTGAAAGCGGGCAAAATAAATAATAAATAAGAAATTTATAAATAAATACTAAATACTCTTAAATGATAAAGGAATAAAAATAATTATACTGCACTGCATGGAGGTGAGCAGGGCCGTAGCCAAGGGGGTTGCGGGGGGTGCGACGTCACCACCCCCCCCCCAAAGACCAGGTCCCGCTTTATGATTTGGAAGGTCCCGTTTGCCATGTTTAAGGTACGTGTTGTCAATTAAATTGTCTTAAAGGTTGGTGGCGCATGTATTATTAAAGACTAAGTATGACTAAGCAGCTATTAACCATCCTATTACGATTGTCGTTGTTACATATACGTTGTTTTGTCAACGCTGGCGACAAACTTTTTTCTCCCCCCCCCCATGTTAACCAAACCATCGCATAACGATTGTCGTTGTTACTATACTGTCTTTTGTCAACTCTGCGACGAAACTTTTTCTCTCCCCCCCCCCCCCCCCGGTCTGCAAATAATTATTGACGACGGTGAAAATTTGGGTAAACCGGCGAGCGCGCGAGCCGAAAATTTGTTTTTGGTACGCCGAAAAGTCCGCTTCTGGCAAATCCGCACCCCCTCTCCCCCCCCCGCATAAATTTTGTACCTGCTACGGTGGCCTGGGAGTGAGCCATTTAATCCCGCACGAATCAGTCAAAATGATGTAATTATGTCCCATGCGACCAACTTGTGCAAATCGTCGCCCAGGACACCATCCCGACCAACCCGCACAAACCAATCCACCCACCCCTAGAGTGTGGCCTTTCATAAACATAAAACATAGCAGAAAAAAATGTTACATGGTTCAATAATACACTTTTTTTATAATATTACAATACAAACAAATAAAGTAAAGTAACCAACTAAAAAAAACAAAAACAATACAAAAAGAAGAAGAAAAGAAAAAAAAAAGATTATAGGAGAAGGAAAATTTCTTAAAATGCTTATCAAGCTTGTATTATTGTTAGCAATTACTACTCTGAACGGATCTTAATTTTAAAGGCAGAAGGGCTGGGAAGGTTGGCCTTTGGTTTTGGAATTTACATCGATAAATAAAGCATTTGTGCAAAGAATAATGAAATTAATACATTTTTTTGTTGAGGGGAAGTTTTGTTACAAAATAATGCCAAACAATGGCGTTAAAAGTTAGAAATTGCAATGGAATCTGTTTTTGAATTTTCAAGTTAATATATCCTTCCATAAATGCTGATAACGGACACTCACAAGAGAAGTGGACTAGTTTCTGATAGGTTGCAAAACACACACAAGGAAGAGTCCGGATCTGCCAATTTTTTGTGCGAAACCCTTTGTGGGCATAGCATGATTGAAAACTTTGAAATCAAATGAACCTAAGTTTTGTGGTTTCAATGG